>CABFWO010003622.1:0-13571 GCA_902155825.1 Timema genevievae
ATCGCATTGATATATAATTATTCATTTATACATTTTGACCAATAAAAAATGTAAATATTGACTATTGAGTCTAAAATGGAGATAGAACATTGCAATGCAAACATTTCTCCTAAGAGTTTTAAGGAAAAATAACATACTTTTTTAGATACTTACTTGTATTTAACTACTCTATGGCATTGGAGAATTATTGCGTTAAGACTTAAGTAGTATACGCATCTAAGGGACACGATAGAAATACGTATGAACGAATATATGCGTCATTCCTGTAAAAGTGTATAATAAATATTATGTATGTCTTGAAAACCTATAATGTATAATAAATGTATGTTTTGTAATATCGTGTTTTATTCAAGCAAAAACCTGTCTGTCTCTTACTCGCCATCACCCTCACGGTAGATACCAAACAGCCAATTTGGGACCCCAAGAGCTGTGTCAATGCTCCCATGTCACGTGTTTTCACCCAGTGGGGTTCCCTGGGAAGCTTAGTTCTCCCTTCTTAGCGAATACAACGTATGGTTCTTCATAGCCTGAGGCAATATCTGTTTTTGATAGTTGAGAAAATATAGACCGTTCTTGGTATGAAGGAACTAATAGCTAAACTGATACCTATCAACAACCTTACAGCTATGGAGCCCCGGGAGGGGGTAGGGGCTGGGGACAGGTGAGCTGGGTGCGAGGCGGAAGTAAGGGCTCTGGAAGGCAATATCCTAGGATGAGAAGCGTATTTTTACATTGACAATTTGGACCTTCATAGCGAAACCGGACTATACCTCACATGGGAAATAAGGATGAGAAGTTTCTCCCTTCTTAGAAAAAACGGTGTACAGGCAATGAAAACAACAGACCCCCAGGTGACGTCACGTGTTTAAACTCTAATTCAAGGTCATATTGGGCATAAACACCGGGCTAGGTAAGTCAACGGAAAAAAAGTGTTTTAACCCGTCGGTGGAAGTGGGGTTCTCATGGGTCGTACACACTACTATCTTGAGAATGTTTGACATGATGATTAAAACTGTACAATTTTTTGTGGTGTAAAACTCATTTATGGGTAATTTAGTAATGACTTTTTCAAAAACTGGTTATATTATTAAAATGTCACAGATTGTTTTGTTCCAAATGTGTATTTTGGGAGCGTTTGTCATGACGAATAACGTTGTATACTTTGTTTTGGGAAAAAAAATTCGATGAAGGGTCTTTTACTCACGAGTCATTTTTGAGAATTTAGATTATTTTGAAAATGGCTATAACGATTTAGCTTAAAATGTGTATTTGTGGAATGTTTGATGTTAATATTAAAAACAAATCTGTTTTCTGGTTTTGGGGTGAAAATTTGACTATATTTAGTTTATTAAATTTTTTTTAATTTGAATATTTATAGAAAATTGGAAATTTGTTTCAAAACTGGTATCAGTAACGTATTTTACATTTCAATAATAAATAATATTTATTTATCTAATATTAATTAAACTAAGGGTATTTTAGTAAAAGCAAATCATAGTAAATTTGAATGTTTTGGAAATTGCCTTGAAGATTGAATTCAATATGGAAATCTGTGATTAATTTTCAATGATAAATAAAAATACTTTTTCTACAACTATCATATAATTTTTGGATATGTTACAAATATTGTGTTTTTTAAAATTTAAATTTTCTTAAATATATGTGAACAATTTGGTTTAGAACTCATATATAAATTGTGATTACTGTGATTAACAAGTTGATATGTTTGTTTTTATGTGGAGAACATACTCAAGGTCAGTTTACTAAAGTCCTATTTGAAAATTATTCTAAAGTCACAATACACAATATGAGAAAATTTGTGCGATTTTATCATATCATATTTTTAACTAACGTAATATGTATAATATGGTATGATAAATACATTTTTTAATTATATTCCACTTAAATGGTTGAATCTGGAGAAACGATTTAGCTTATTTTGAAACTTAAGTGTTTGCCATTTTTATTTTCTGCCCAAATTCAAACACCGCAACAATTTTTAATACCTTATAAATATTAAAATATATATAATTCCCCTACTATATTAAAAAAATTCTTTAGAAATTTAAAAAAAATACAAGGCCTTTTAGACTTTTATGTCAAATTCAAATTCAAATAAAATTTTAAACAAAAAGGAAGAAATATTGACACTTTTATAAAAATCAATTTGATTTTTTTTTAACCTTATTGAAAATAATAGAGTAAAATTGTTTACATTCCCTGAATTTAACAAGGAATCAAAATATGTATACATCTATATTGTAATTTTCAGGGTCGGATTCCAAATTATGCAGGATGTATTTCTAATCTGTGTATAAAATTTTGCTCTCAACATATAAAAAGTAATCCTTACTCAGTGTTTTAAAATATTAAAGTCATCATGTATCAACCATACTTCATCCGAAAGATATTCGATATGTTTATTAATTATAAATATGGGTACTGGATAGGGGTGGCTAAGGTAATTTTCCAAATATTCTTCTCTTTAACTATTGATATATTTACTATAATCTTTAAACTATTATTTGGTAAAAGAATAGTCAAATTATATGTATTAGTAAAAATTAATTCTGCACTAAAATTGAGTTGCTTATACTTGTTTGAAATGAACAATATAATCTCAGAATAATTTAATAAAAAATTCAAAATTTCTATTTATGGACTGGTGTGCTTGGCACATTTTTCTCTGGCTAGATTTTCCCTGATATTTTCTTTGTCTTTCTGTTATGACGACAAATGGTTGATATTTTCCGTGAAATTTATATTTTCCTGAAGAATTTCCTAGGCGTATTTTCTTAAATATCTATTTTCCCTTTATATCTAATTATGGATCTTTTGTGGTCTTCCTTTTATGTTTGGGAAAAGGGTTTGAAACAAACTCATATCCATTACCGTGGATTTTTTGTCCAGCTCTACAATGTCACAAGTGTATAGCGCTAACAGCTCACTTACTTAATAAGCTCTCGGAATTTTTTATATCAGAATTGCCCAGGTTACTAATGCACGAACTGCTCGCTTTGCCTGATTATAATCTTTCTCACACTACGCTGAATGAAATCTTACTGATAATACAAATGGTCGTCTGTCAACAATGGCTCACCATTAAATAACATGAAGTATTTTGACTAGGACATTTAACTATTTCCTCCTGCCTGAACACATTTATCAGGGACTGTAGGAAATATAGAGATTCATAGACATTTTGTTTTATGCCTGAGGCCTCAATTACTCCCTTATTGGTAGTCAATAATACCTTTCTCATCCTTTCTATTAAGGGTGTACTTGAGTAATCCTAACTGAAGAGTTTGCTTTGATACATTAATAATCACTGAGATTTTTTAAATAAATCGAGTCGTAAGGTACCAACATATCTTGAGTGGTTTTTACAATCCAAAACATAGAAAGTAACCACGTAACTATTTAATTTCATCCTTACAATTAATACGCACATCTTTGTTATGTAACATTGATATTATCTATATATGTTTACTAGACACTAATTTTTTTTAACATTAACATCCAAGTCTTATCTACTACACAAATAAACCAACCATCTTTAATAGTATTATATTTACTAATCTCTGTTTAGATAATGATTTTAAGGTGAAAATTATGTAAACCCAATTATTACAAACGTTAAAAACTTATAAAGAATGTTAAAATGGTGAAACTCTATCAAAAATGAGTTGAAGCCTCAGTCATAATTTAAGAGACTTTTAATATGTGATGTAATGAGGGCTACCAAATTAGCATCTTGGATAATAAAACTAAAATGCAGATAGTATGTTTAGGGCTAAAGTCTAAAATTCCTAGGCTCTAGGAAACGACAGAAACAAACTGAACTGTCCATTTTAATCAATATTTGCATATTACTACCAAAGCAGTATATGGTACAAGGGATCAGCAGAGTAGACCTGACCTGAGACAATCCGACTGGCTGTGTGTCTTCAGTGTTAATTTATCTACTATAAAAACTTAAATATTATATTTCACTGCATACTAGAAACACATATTCATAGAGTTAACCACCACCAAATGACACAAAATATACACACACACATGCATGAATATATATTATGCATATATATTATGTGTATATATTACGTATATATGTTTAAACATATATACCTATATTTATGGATATTCATAAATGCATATATATGCATATATATTTCCATGTGTGTATCCATAATTTTGTAGGTATATATCTAAATAAATTTACTCACTTAACTAATCACAACCATTAAGTGAAAAAGTCTCTAGAGGGAAATCTAAATACATGTTAAATAGCTGGTTTTAAGTAAATGTGTTAATTCTTCTAATATAAATATATTTACATTACCAATTTATTTATTGATTAAAAATAATGATACCAATTAATCAATATCTGCTATCAATAAATCATTATATAGGTACTATCATTAAAAAATAAAGAATTTTTAGTGAGTGGTAAAAAGAGATATCATAGAACAAAGTATTTTTAGTCTTAGTCTTTAGAAAATCTACTTCATCTTTAAAAAAAGATAAATAGAATATGTAATAAATGTTCTACAAACAAAGGTATTCAAATTAT
This sequence comes from Timema genevievae, assembly GCA_902155825.1. Classification (NCBI taxonomy): domain Eukaryota; kingdom Metazoa; phylum Arthropoda; class Insecta; order Phasmatodea; family Timematidae; genus Timema; species Timema genevievae. Next base: position 4,574 of record CABFWO010003622.1, read on the forward strand.
ATTGCTAATTATAAATTAAAATGTTGTATTATTTTATGTAATTCCTATATATCCTGAGGGCTGTACTAATTAAAGAGATGAAATATATCTGAAAATAGTTCCATATCTATGAATATATTTGGGACATAACAATGCTTTGATTTGTCTATATAAATTATAAAACCAAATTTGCACTCACCTCACTCTTTAGAAGATACGCTTTCCTTTCTTCAACTGATTTTCCCTTTTTTGGTCTTACTACAATAAATATTTTTCCAATATCAAGGCAACTCCTTAATAGTTTTTCGATTAGGACTTTCCCCATGAAACCAGTTCCCCCAGTAACGAACACATTGCAGTCTCTGTAGAACTCCTGAATAGGTGTACCTTTAATGTGGGCTGCATGTTCTTTTGCTACAAACTGCATTTTTTTTAAGCGTTCTGTTTCAATCTCCATTTTTAACCGCGTAGATTATTATAAAACAAACACAAATATATATCTCTAAGCTCCGTATTTTGATTGTTTTTTACCGGTAACAATCCCAACAACTTTTACTTCAGAATATATAAAGACAAGCACACGAATAAAATTTGCAATATATTATCTCCTCAAGGCTATATCATAATTATTGTATTTATTGAATGCATATAAATTATTTTAATAGGTCGTAAAAGCAAGGACATAGGCTACAAAATAAAAATTAAATAAAGATAAAAATAATTGAAGCCTAACATTATGGTTTTGGCATTGAGCAAGCTAGTCTAGATGTTATTAGAATAAATGGTATGGAACTTCCCACGAACTTATTCGCTCTATTGTTTGAAAATGGATATATCAAACAAAATTCATAGAATAATATACACTAGCGAACCCGAGAACAAATTGGGCTATACATACATAAAACATTTTTTGACTCACGGCATTAATTTTTTTTAATTTTATTTTTAAGGAACTAACGTCCCCAATTGTACATTTGAACCAATAAAAAATATCGATATTGGGTCTCCAAGGGTCAACACTTTGTATTAAAATTTTGACTTCCGGTTAAACTTTCATCATTTTATCAGGGGATGCACATCTTATGGTTATCGCATTGCTATTAAATATTCTTTTATACATTTTGACCAATAAAATAGGTAATTATTGACTATTGAGTATAAAATGAGAGATATAAATCATTGCTGTAACAGAGGCGGATCCAGGAGTGGGGCATCTGGCGTGGGGGCGCGCAGTCCCTTTACGAAATTAAAACAATTGTATTAATCTTTAAGTCCCTACTTGTTTATATTGTCACGTAATACTTTCTCCCTAACCAATATTTTTTAATTGTTATTGGTAATATTATTAATATATGGTAGTTATTATTAATACTTAAAACAATTACATTAAGTATTAAAACGGTGAAAATGGGCATTAATGAGACTACCCAAATTTAAGTTGCGCCCCTCTCACCTTTTTGCACAGATATTGTTTAGCTTTAAATTTACTCTATAATTTATATTATTTATATTTCAATGAGTATATAAAGATATTTAAAATAATTTATTTTTAAATACAGTAACGTGCTTTAAACAAAATCTTTAAGTAATACCACACATATACCGTGTTAGTATGGCTTAGTGGTAAAATTTCGATTTATAATTAGAAATAACTAGCTATACTATAGAGTGGAGTATTAATCACAACTTGTGAATGTGAGGAATGCCAGGCCTCCACCGTGGTTCGGATTCCACGTTAAACTGTAGGTCCTCCATTTATCACAATCACCCTACCATTACACATTAGCGTAAGTGCGTATAACCCGAACGGGTAGTAAGACGCGGTGCTGCTAATAATAATAATATAGAGTGGAGTTGAAGTTCGATTGTTCGAAAATCTGAATAATTCCATCTATTTTGTCTAATTAATTGAATAGCTAGAAAACTATTTATATATTAATTGTTATAATGTCTAAACTTATTTCCCTCTTAATAATCACTATTTTTTGATATTCTTATTATTTGCTTTTAACAAATTTCAATACTAATCGCAAAGTTCCTTTTATACCCTTCATTAGAGGATTATTCTCAAGTTTAGCGTTACATTGAAAAATTATTCAAAGATTTACTCGCAAATTTTGAAGTATTTATATGTCAAAATTACTTGAGGTGCTCCCCCNTATACCCTTCATTAGAGGATTATTCTCAAGTTTAGCGTTACATTGAAAAATTATTCAAAGATTTACTCGCAAATTTTGAAGTATTTATATGTCAAAATTACTTGAGGTGCCCCCCCCCCCCCCTTCAATCCCCACCCTGACCAAATACTGATGGGATAGCCCACTTCCCTCACGAAAATCCTGGATTCGCCCCTGTGCTGTACACATATTTCCCCTAAGAGGTTAAAAGAAACACAACATCAATTTCTTGAGATCTTGAGAGACTTACTTATTTGCTTTATCTATGACATTCGAGAATTATTGCGTTCAAGCTTAAGTAATTGTCTATCTCTTCACAACTAAAGCTAGCAAAATTGTATCGATATATTTGCAAATATCTCATAAATTATTGGTTTTATAAAAATTTATTTCAAAAAAATGTTGTATATTTAATAGTACCAGAATTGTACGATTATAAGTTATTTACTATCTCAAATAGTTGCGGAGATATAGAAATATTTACTTCTGTAAATAACCCTAAAAGTCATTTTCATGGGAAAATGAAAAAGGCCATTTTGTTTATAATCATAATCAATGCCTAGGTACAAATTTAATCTGTTTTAAGCAGTAGCTGACAATATATCTTTTGAATCAGCCATATCAATTGAACATTTATCCCTACTATTCCATTGTCAGATGTAATTCTATCTAAAATCAAGTATTGCGTATAGCATAATGTGAGGAATATCTTTGATGTCTCACAAAAATTAGTTATATAAAATAAGATATTGACGCTTGATTTACCTTAACTAGCTGCGAGAAAAGGATAATTATTCAAAAACCCTTTTCGGTTCCCACACACCATTTTGAAATTTTAATAATTATCTGGCTGTCTGAAATAATAATTATACTTGTGAAATCAAGCTTAATTATTAAATAAAATAATTTGGACTTCAATACAGCTACGTGCACGAATTTTATTCATTAAGATAAATAATTTAATTTTTATTGGATATGCCGTCTTTAGATTTTAAAATCGAATGATATTGAAAATTATTATTATTTTATAGTAATTATTAAAATTTAATCTTAATCTCCTTAGTTAATACATTATTTTAATATTGTTTGAAGCTTTTCTCTAAGTTTAGATACACCGTCATACATAGCTATTGTAAAAAAAATATATATATAGCTACTAATGATTTAACTAACGTTTTACTTGTTACTTACTTAAGCGTATAAACCGAACGGGTAGTAAGACGCGGTGCTAGGTATTATTATTATTATTATTAAGTATTATTACTTGTTATTTGTTTAAGAAGTGGTTTCCTTTCAAGATGTGTTTCCTTATTTTGAAAGGACAATCTCATCAATTGTCTATACAAATAGTATCTTACTTTCTAATTTATGTAAATAGTTTGTTTGATTATTTCAAAAAATCATTTTATCTAAATAATTTTGAGATATTTGTAATTTTATTTTTATATTACAAATAGTAGCACAGATATAATTTTGTTCATATTAAGATAGTGAAACATTTAAAAACTTCTTAACAATTCCCTACATTATAATCCAATGTTATCACAAAGTACAAGTCATATGACCTGAGATTATTGAGTAAATATATTTTTTAAAAGGGAAAATAGTTATTATAAATGTGTTAATGGATTGATTTTGTCCTGCTCGCAAATAAACTCACTATAGACTAATTTTATTGAGCTCAAGTAGGACATGCATTATTTGTTCATGAGGATAGGAGGTGGGATACATTCAAGCTTAAATTCTCTCCCTCGACACCTCTGCGGGAAAATGTTGTGATCGTGAAAAAAATTGAACTAGAGATTTTGATAATAATTTTCGACATGTAATAAACCCCTGAAACAAAAAAAGTAGTTTTTGCATTGCCAATTTTTATCATTTTTCCGGCAAATATTTTAGATACAAAATAACTTATCGTTGTAAAGTCGTAGTTCTGTTGAAGATAAAAAATCTTTTATTATTATTTTTATAAAATCAATAGTTTTTGAGCTATAAGCAAATATATCATATACTTTTTAATTCAGGTCTTCGCAAATGATTTTGCTACTTATTGTCTTCGGTGGACAAATATTTCTCTTTTCTCAATTTTTCTGTAACGGGTTTCCTAGTTTCTAAATCCATAGAGTAAGAAAGTAACAGTGTATATTATTTAATTTGTGATGTTGGTGTATTCTGTCTACACCAATGTATATACTTATGATTTCGTTTCACAAAACTTTAGCGTTTTTAGCGAATGTCTCTTTAATGATAAAAGCGGGAGAATGTGTTTGCAGTGCACCGTACCATTTATTTGATGTTAAATCAGGACTTCAAACAAATATGTCTTATAACTAAAAAAAATGCTACTTTATTCATCTTAATGACTGTAAACATGTGGCTATATCCTGTGGATAGTAAGACACGTTGTGTAGAGATAGGCGTATAATAGATAGCCGGTGTGTATAGATAGGCTTATACTATATAGCCGGTCATATAGCCTTTTAACAGTACGTCAAACTAAAGGCAGCGTGCTAAGGCTAACCTGCTCTAGACACATCTAAAAATAAATATTATCAGTCATTGATAAAATACTAATAATGCTCGAGCCTTGTGTGAAATCGATTGTTCTAAATTTTTTCAACAGCTTAACAATAACAGCGTGTTGTTTATATTTTCGCCCTCTCTCAGAGTATTTTCCGCTCATGTGTGGCCTGACTCCTTGTTCTCTTTTACAAAAGTATTGTGCGGATGATATTCTCTTGCCCAACAGTAAACTTGTTGTTTCTACTCACCCCAATCTTAATTTGATGTAGTGGCGTCACAATGAACCTCATCAAATTATTCTGTCATGAGAGGGACGGGTTCCAAGTATGCCAGATTATAATTAGTATCCATAGAAATATTTAATTTAAAATATTAAACCTATAGTTAAACAATCCTATATGGAAACAATCAAATAATAACTATTAATAACCTTATAAATATATGCATTAACTTACTTTTCACTTGAAATCTTTTGTGTAGGAAAGTGTTCGTAAGAATCCGGTGCAGTCATCCTTACATCGAGTTTCAAATTTGATCTTTTAACCGTGGTTAACATTCGTTTCCTGTGCAAGTTTAAGTTTTAACAGTTAAAAAAAACTGTAAAAGATAAATAGACCTATTTCATACAAAATTATATCTTACATTAAATAATACCCTTTAACAAAGACATACAGAGACATTTTATTTTAAAATTATTTGCATTTGCATACGCCTGGTACTGAACATATGACTTTGTCACAGTTGGATCTATAATTCCTTGTAATATTCGCTCAACTTCACGGCTCATGTGAGTACACATTAATTTAGTATTAAAAATGTTTAGTTATATTTGGTAAAGGTACCACAAAGAATAGTTTTAAAACTGTCAAATTTAAAAGCTATAATATCAAAAGATTGATATTGAAAAAATTACAAAATATTTCAGAGGAAGATAGATATCAATTTAAAATAATAATTTTTCTAACTGTTTCAACCAAACTCAAACTTTTCCTTAAATGATAGATAAAAACTTACCTAGAATCAACAATGCACAATTTCTTCCCCTGGTTCCAATTTATTTTCTTGAGATTCTATTTTGATTTCTTCCCTCGTCTGTATCAACATTTTTTTTTCTGTCTGTCCATGTTGATTAGTTTTTTTTATACTATATTTTAATAATTTAAGAAAACAGCTTACACGCCAGATATGCTTGTCGTTCATCAATGGACGTAAAGACCAGGACCACAGGGCCTGCAATGTTACGAGGGTGGGGGCCCAATGGTATAAGGAGGCTCGCGAAAAAAAACCTTTAAATTACTATAAATGTGGTGGAAATAATTGTAATCAAATAATATAATATCCTGATTATTGGCAATTTTGATAGTTGAATATGTTTATCATAATGTGTTGTAGATTATAAACAAGACAATAGCATTATTTCAATATTTATTCCATTCTCTTTTAAATAGCGAATTTTTTTTTTATTTTCATGGAGTCAAGCTGACTGATGACATTCCCAAAACAAAACCGAGGCTAAAACCGTCATTATAAAGGGTGATTACGAACAGTGTCTACTAAAATTGTGAAATTTTGTCATCTATGGCAAAGGATTTTGTAAAAACCAATTGAAGCAAAGATCTCATATTTGACATGTTAGAAGTACTCGGCTTTATTAAGTGAACTAAATACTATTTCAATCAACGTTCAATAAAATCCGTGGACAATTGCCAATTATGAGCAATATTCAGTTAATAATTTTGTATACTAGAACGTGTTCGATAAAAAGGGGAAACATCTCCTTTAATGCCTACTTCTTTTGACCTTATAATGGTGCTTCGTTTACCTTAATATTCATTCTGGAACTCATGTAACTTGAAGCCAGCTAATGAGCTTAACATTTCGCTCCCGGATCTTGAAAATTCAACCCGTAATAACCGCAATGGTACGGCCCAGTCTGAGCAGAGTCTACAAAAATTGAGTTACTTATCCCTTCACATTCCTTCCTCTCGCTTGTTGGCTGGCCTTAAGATCATAAATATGTCGCCAGAGGTTATTGGAATGTTTAAAAGCTTATCACCCTTGCCTTCTCGGTGCCTTCCGCTTCTCTCGAGTCATATTGACAAGTGTGACGACTGATGATAGAGTTTCTTTCAGTGTGACTGGGTGTCCATGTATTGAATGTATTTAGGGAAGTGTGCATTGTAATAATAATAATGGAAATAAAATATTATTAATTAAAAAATTATAATTGTATAACAATTAAAAAATTAGCTAAAACCACTGAACCACTTTTATTAAAATTGGTATACCTTACGAGATGTTTCATAATATATTTAAAAATCTATGAAAACAAAGATTAATTATTTTAAATAATAATTTGAAGGGGGAGCCATATTTAAAATATATAAAATAAATAAAATAAACCATCCAAACTAAAGTCGTTACATTAATGGTGACTCCTTAGCTAGTTACTTTTATTTGGTTTTCATAGTCCACCGAAGCGGGTAGAGATAGTTGTTAAAACAAGATACACAATATATTGTGTTTAAGCAATAGCAGATTGAGAAAAACAAACGTGAGTGACACCATGATTCAAGTAATTATACTGCTATCCTACCCTTATCTGTAGACTATGTTATATAAATGCAAAAGCCCTCACTCACTAATCACTATTTCTCCAACCTCTCGAGAAGCTATACGGTTGAAATTTGGCATAGATGTACTTTAGAAAGTACTTAGATTAACTACGAGTCTAAAAATCAACAATTTAAAAATTGGACCACCAGTCTACAAGAAAGTGGGAGGTGGGTGCCACTATTAAAAAAATTATTATATATTGTAGAAAATTAACATTTTTCAGACATGTAGAGAGACAACTCCAGGTAACCAAATAAATCTCCTAATTTGAAATTTCTAAGAGTTAATTGGAAAGGTAGGTTTAAAGGGGTTTGAAATTTCAAAAACTAATATTAAACAACTACTTCCCAGTATGGTAAAATAACTTAAATTTGGCAGGCAGGTAATAAGACGACTCCATCAAATAATGAGATATGAAAATGTTAAATTTGTAATTGGGACTTTGGGAAAAGCGTGGAGGGGGGGTTGCAGAGAGCACCTAAACAATAAAAAAACACATTTAATTCATGCTGTGGAAAATTTAATTTTGGCAGGCTGGCAGAAAGACGACTAAAGATAGCAATACTAGCCTTAAAAATCGAAATGAATATGTAGACGTTGTTTAAATGGGAAGAGTGCGTTATTTAAAATTTCCAAAACTAATAGAAATAATTAGTTTTCCGTGTGGTATAAATTTGAAATTGGGCAAGAAAATATAAAGAACACTCCAAATAACCAAAAAATACTTAAGATTTTGAATATAAAAAAGAGGGAAAGGGGAGGGATGATTAGTTTTAAAAAAAACACTTTTAGGTGAGGTAAAAAATTTAAATCTGCCAGGAATGTAGATGGATTACTCCAATGAAAAAATAAATTTTAAATATTTACTTTTTAGAAAGTATTTGTACAACATTCAACGCCATCAAGTTTCACTGCTAAATGAAACTCAGTTACTAAATAAAAATCAATTAAATAATATAGTAAGGTTTTGTATTAGGTAAATAGTATAACATAGGTTCATTCCTCCGATAGTTTTATTATTTGAAACAATTAGTATTTATGGTTGATAAACCAATTAAAGCGAAAATAATTGTGGGGAAATTATAGTTACAAAAATATACATCTTAAGTTAAGTGTTTTCGGTTAATGTTTGACTTGGATTCATAAACATTATTATACATTATCTTATTGTGATTGTGTTTAGGTAAAGCTTAGGCTAATACCATTTATGCAGAAAGCTATAGCTATCAGGATTCTTGTTTTTTTTAATAGTGCATACATAATAATATTAACAGTGTAGATTTTATTATTACAAGTCAATAGTATTTTTAAAATGGTTCAGACTTACCTGATGAAAAGACAGGCTGATTTTATTCATTAGGAAACTGCATTTTTGCTGATTTTACTAGTTTTGCACCTCTAGATGTCTTGTTACTTTCTCTCTATCTTACAGGTAGAGAAAGTATGGTGATCGTCAAAAAAATCGAAATCGAGATTTTGATGAATTTTGACGTTTCATGACTCCCTGAATCCGAAAAAGTGGTTTTTGAATTTCCGTCTGTCTGTCTGTCTGTCTGTCTGTCTGTACCTCCAACTAGAGCCTAAACTATTTTACCGATTGAGCTGAAACTTGATATCTAGGGTTTTCATAGGGTTGCCCCGAGGGGTTTTTGGAATTGGATATCTACCCCTAAAATTAAGGGTAGTTTACTGAAGGGAAAAAA
>CABFWO010003622.1:15022-82855 GCA_902155825.1 Timema genevievae
GGAGAAATGTTTGCATAGCAATGATCTATCTCCATTTTAGACTCAATAGTCAATATTTACATTTTTTATTGGTCAAAATGTATAAATGAATAATTAAATATCAATGCGATGACTTGAAGATCTGCAACACCTTATAAAATGTTAAAATTTTAACCAGAAATCGAAATTTTAATACGAAGTTTTGACCCTTGTGGAAGACATTAAACTGTTTGAAATGCTCTTAGGTGGACAAAGATGCGCCTCTTTTCTCATTGATCCTATATCATTGTATATTATTTTATGCGTGTTCTTATATGGAGTGGTGATGATACAATGTACATTATTCCGTTCAGAAATCTTACGAGTTTATAGAAAGAGAGAGAAAGTCTGTGCGGTGCGCCGTACCATTTATTTAATTAATGTAGCACTAGTTAATTATGCTTTCAATTGATAACCATACAAACTCAAACACTAACACTCATAACGCGAGATAATATTAAAACATGAAAAAAAGAGTGTTTGGGAGCTCAGCTGTTCAATGCCTTCACAATTTCATTGAAATATCTTTTTCTTCTTACTTGTACTTCTGAATTTTCTTGAGAGGTTATAGATAGATAGTTATCAGAAATTCGATAGTGTATTAAGCAATGATCACTTATAAGAAAATGTAATATTACATAATGTATTTTCATGTGAATAATTTAAACTAATTTTCATAATAAATAACCAAGAAAATCCACTAAGTGCACAATAGCATGTTTTTCTTGCACAAAAGTATGATAAAATCGACAGACGGGTGAATACTTCTTTGAGAGTAGTTAGATATATGTGGACTATTGCAAGGGATGAGGTGGTATCAAACGAGGCAAAGATGCAGTATATAAAAGTATGTTGACGCCAACATTGTTTTGTGGATATGAAGCGTGGATCTGTCAGGAAAAACTCAAGAGCAAGGTGAATTTGGTTGGAATGAGATATATAAGAAAAGTATGTGGAAAAAGTCGTATGGACAGAGTCAGTAATGAATGGCTACTGAAGAGTGCGGTTTGAAAGGGAATCCAGCAGGTCATTGTGAAAAGAACTTCTCACGTAGGTTTGGGCTTGAGAGGATGAGTATGGATCGAGTGACGAAACAAGAAACATTATGGGTTTTAAGAATAAAAGATTATGTATGACTCGGTGTATGGGTGTTGATGAAGAGAAGGAAGAATGCAAGGATGGGTAAGTGTGGAGAAAGCTAGTGAGGATGGATTAATTTTGAAATAGTTTTTTTTAGCTATATTCACAATTTCTCATCCACAACGTAAGGGAATGGCATTATTAAATATGTATGTACTACTCCATACTGTGACTAATTTAATTTAAGATATTGTAGGGGGACTGTAAACGTACTCAGCATTTTAATTAGAAACAAAGAATAATTCATTAAATTAATATATTAAAGTGTTATAGAGTTTAATATTTCAATAACATTATGTGTCTACTAAATTTGGTTAGTAATATGTTTATGAGTATATCAACCACTATACGTAAAAATCATACACGACATATTTATTCTAAACTTCATCAAATATTTTACTATAAAAATGTAATAAAATTGATAGTTTATAAAAGTTTATTTTACTACAAATGTCTTACTACAATATTCTAGCTACCTTCTGTCGACATCTAATTAAAGTTATAATGTGGGAATATGGAATATATAGATAAGAATAAATATATCAGCTTTTTTTGTGGAGGAAGATTGACAAACTATTGAATAAATATAGCCTCAGTGTGATTCGAACACCAAGCTTAACATAACCAGAAAACTAGAGTAGATGAGTTTCACGTTTATTCTGAATCTCCCCTGAAATTTCATATTAGTTTGGGAGCAATCTATTATTTCAAATTTAGAACCAATTCTTCACATACTTTGTCTGTATGATGACATACTTTCTTTTTTCCTAACAAATATAATATATGCGTTTTACACTAGAACAGAAAGAACAGTCATATCCGTTAGCTGGAAAAAGATAAGTTATAATTAACATATATTTATTTTCACTGTAATATTATACTAGGCAACATATACTTATGTTCAAAACAGGAAGAGACTATTGAGGGCAAAGCTAAGGTCAAGGTATTAAACTTACTTCACTATATTTGACGTAGATATCCTATCATTTTTATATCCAATCTTTAGCACGATATTGCGTTAGTCAGCTGAAAATTTAATGACCTAGTATATTATACATATGTACCGAAATTAGGTTTGAGAAAATGCTTCAGCAGTTATTTAGACTAAAGAAAGACTGAACTATCATATTTTTAGCAAAAACCGTCTTCAACACATTCAGTCACTTTATTTGAATGCTTCAAATTTTTGACTACTGTACTTACCTATGAAAAGTTACATTCAAACCACTGGTAATAAATATACAGTTAAAAAAGATTTAGTTTAATATAAAAAATATAAGTTTTATACTAAGAAGAAAAGTCTTTTAAAATGTATCAATTTTATGTTGAACTATATCTTTATTGATTTTCAATTTTTAGCACTCCTTACTAACTATGATAATAGCTAAAAACATTATTAATAACTTAAAAATGGTAGTATCTAAATGTATCTTTTACTGGAGATTATCTTTTTAAATGGCTTCTTTCATTATCTTAAGTTGATAATACTCAATTATTCGAACTAATCGTTATATGTGTGTGTATTTATAAATATACATCCCATTCGGGAATTTTCCAAATTCATTAATCTGACAAATATTTGCGCATTTGGTGAACTGGCCTATTTTCCTGACCATTTCATGAACTGGCTATTTCATAAACTGGGCAGCTCCAATCGTTACCCGATTCATGAACTCAACGAGTTTATGCCCGATGCGTGAAATGTACATGTGAAGAATAGGGTTGTTCTTTAAGTTCATTTAACTCTTAATCTCTTTATAATGTAAGGTTAGATTCATTTGAGTAACTTTCGTAAAGTGAGTCCTCTGGATTCTATCTCATATTGAGACCTTTTAAACATTTTATTATACTTTGATATATTTGTTTTGTCGTTTTAACAATACTAGTTTTCTTTAACATGTTTGTTTTGTCTTTTTAACACACTATTATTTAAACATGTTTGTCCTGTCTTTTTAACCTACATATTGTTTTAATATGTTTGTTTTGTCTTCTTAATGGAATGACATACCTGTGTTTTTTTAGCAGGTGTACCACTCATATAATTTTAATAGCCCACATATTGTATTTCAAAATGTTTGTTTTGTATTTTTAATATAATGTACACACCTGTGGTTTTTTAGCAGGTGTATCACCTAGCTCATTTGAGCACTTCCATGGATTGTCTCAAATGGGTATTCTCTCATATTGAGATTTTTTGTACAGATTTTTATTATTTTATATTGTCTTTTATGTTGATATATCTGCTTATTCTAACAAGTGGACTATTTATTTTGACTCTTCCCTATGGGAGCTTATAATCACCAATAATAATAATTATTATTATTATTGGTGATTATAAGCTCGTAAACACAATGAGGTAATTGGGCTTTAAAATTTATAAAGATAATAATAATTATTATTATTGGTGATTATAAGCTCGTAAACACAATGAGGTAATTGGGCTTTAAAATTTATAAAGATAATAATAATAATAATAATAATTATTATTATTATTATTATCTTAATATTATTAATTATTATTATTATAATTATTATTATTATTATTATTATTATTATTATTATTATTATTATTATTATTATTATTATTATTATTATTAATTATTATTATTAACATGGTTCTTGATTCTCTCATTCATACTACATGCTCTGCACACAGTAGTCTACGAGAATTGATCATCCTAATAATGTCTTGTGATGAGTTCATAATTGTGTAACCTCCTTCAATATCCAGTAATCTAATCCTTTTTTTTTTGTCAAATATCTTCCTCAGCACCTTGATTTAGACATCTACGTTATTTTGGTCATGCAATTTAAGAGACCACGTTTCATATTATGACGGAGAGAACATACATCCCTTGATTATGCATTATATATACAGTCAATTTCGAGTAATAAACACTATCCTATTTAAAAATCTGGCAATTTATTTAAATTTTTTGTGAATATAAAAACAACCTTAGTTTGTTAACGTGCATCCAGTTATACCAACACTGAATTTAATTATTTTATCTTCCCAATTAAAATAATTTTGAACTTTCTTGAACGTGGTAAAACTCAAGAAGATATCTAGAACTTAAAATATATATATATAGAGATATTATATCTTACCTGGACATAAGACAATAATATCCATTTTACCAAAAATAATTACGAGAAATATTTTTTTATTTAGCAATGAATATAAACAGAAGTGGTTTACACTATAGGCCAACTAGGTACGGGCCTAGGGGTGGCGGCTTTAGGGGTCGGCACATTTTGGATAACATTTTAATTTTAATATTTTGTTTTTAATAATACTTTTATGGCGTTTTCATGCCTGATTATCTTTCGTAGAAATCGTTTCTCGAATATTAACTTCCATCCCCCCCACCCTTGCCCCTCTTTTACATCTCTTTCATCAGAAACACCTAAAACCCTTGAAAAAAAATTTTTGGGGTGGGGGGCGTATATTATAATTGTGCCTAGGGGCGCAAAATTTTTAAATCCGCCACTGAATATAAACTCCCGTTGTATCGTAGTCTTCAGTGGTTACAAAGAACTAATTGTCAGCTAGGTTCCTAGATAGACTACCAGCATTGTTATTCAATCTTTCAAAAAACAGCTGATTTTGTGTCCTTTTTAAATTTAATATAGTTTACTACTTACTACCAGGATATCTCATTTGAATTATAAGCTAATAATATTTCTGCTTTTAACAAATATAACTTTGAAGTGAACTCTTCTTTGGATTTGAAGATTTATTCTTTGAATTAGAACGTTTTTTCAAATGATGGGAGACTGAAGTGATATTGATTTAGTTTTTGTCCGTGGGATTAGTAACTGAATATATTACAAGTGAGGAATGTGCTTCACATCAAGAAATAGGTTTAAATAATAGCCTGAGGTAAGAATAACCCACAATAATGAAGGTGGGAGTTTCCCATTACTACTTAATATAAATTACTGCGATAAAATTCTCACCAGTATTGTTTCAAGTATTTTTCAAGAAGCCATTATATATATATATATATATATATACACTAATACCTGCTAGGATTAACCCAAGGCCGTAGCCAGCCAATAATTTCAGTGGGTGTTTGGTGGGACCATCCCCCAATTGATGGAGGCTAGAAAAAATTCTAAATAAAAAACACCTCTAGAAGCTATCTGAAGTGTTTTTTATGGCAAACTAACCCCCAACTATCGGAGATAGGAAAAATATCTATATCTAAACAACTCTAGAAGCTCTTTAAAGTGTTTTTATGGTAACATGACCCCCTAACTGCCGGAGGCTAAACAAATTCTATATATTTAAACAACTCTAGATGCTCTCTAAACATTTTTTTTATTTTAGCATAGCTGTTGAAGTTAAGAAAAAATTATAAATATCAAACACCTCTAGGCACTCTGAAGTGTCTTTTATGGCAACATAAGCCCCTAACCGCCGAAAAATAGGAACAATTCTAAATATTAAACACCTCTAGAAGCTATCTGAAAATTTTTTTTACTACAACATAACACCATAACTGCTGAAGGATAGAAAAAATTCTAAATAATAAACACATCTGGAAGCTCTCTGAAGTGATTTTTATGGTAAACAGCCCCCTAATTTGTACTTGTAACCTAATTTTGATATTGTTTGAACCATAAATAAAGCCATATATATTTTGTTCATAAAATTTCGGGGGGGGTTTGAACCCCGAAAACCCCTCCTGACTATTGCCTTGGATTAACATGAAATCATTCAAGTTTACAGAAAAAATATATGCATATATGTATATATTTTCTGTAAACTTGAATGATGTCATGTTAATCCTAGCAGGTATTAGTAAGCTTCACGGGGATAGTTTAAGGTATATCAAAAATATAAGACAAACAAGTGACACAAGGTTTCTTCTTTACTTATTAAACTTATTTACATTGTTATTATTTACTCATTTACATTGTTGAAGATTTTTTGTAAGGTATTGTCGATATCCATAACTAGGTGTGGAGCATTATGATTGTTGGCTTATTGCTAAAATAGCCAAGGATGTAACTATCCTAAATCAACCCCAGTAGTCCCGGGATCAAGGAATCTCGTTCAATGAACTTCGCCTATTTCTCAGCCAGATGATATGAAAGAATTGTAGGTGATATATTTATTTATAAATTATAATTTTTTTAACAATACCCATAAAGAACAACTGGTAAAATTGTAGTTTTGTATATTGTGACTCATATATTTCTTGAAACAGGTGAGATGTCAACAAATTATAGACTTGGTAATAGCATGCATTTTCCGAAAGTTTTATTTTTCTAGTTTCAATTCTATTTTCGATATTTCTATATAAATATTTTATTACATATTTAAAATCATTAACCATGTCAAATGATATATTACTCGAAGTAATCTCTAAATTATCGTCCAAAATGTTTGTTATCTGTGTGATCATTTAAGTAAAATTTTCAGCCTTTACTTCTAAACCTATTTTCTTGCTTATATCTTGTAAAATGTCTTCACATCATTCAAAAGCTTCCTTGCTATTACTCAACAAAGCAGAATCATCCATCTGTTGATCCTAAAAACTGCAATGTACCGTTCAAGGTCAATCCTTCTCTAGTATCTTCTATTAGCTTAATAGCATAATTTAGGGCAGGATTAAAAAGTAATGGGGAAAGTGTATCACCTTGTTTTAACGTATAATGTAGTTACAGAGTATCTGATAAGTAACATCCAGCCTGTAACCTGACACGCGTATAAGTCAAACATACCTCAATTAGCTTGTTAAGTTTTTTGGGTACCCTAAACTTAAAAAAAAAATCATATAATTTTTATATCTTAACTGAATCATCAGCCTTTTTAAAATATATGTATAATTTATGTATCGTCATGTTATACTCTCACTTGTTTTCCTCAATATTTCCCGCATGGTAAAAATATAATCCATTGTTGGGCTATTTCATCAAAAAACTACCTACACTCCCCAATTATTTCTATTGCATATGGAGTAAATATCATTAAAAATATGTTAGATAATACTTTAGAGCATATTTGAACTTTTACACTTATAAAAAATACATTTATGAGTAAAAAAAAATTATAATATAGCTTACAGGCATTACCCAATTAATTAAACCTTCAAATTTGCTGAGAGTAGTGCTAAGATTTTATTATTATCCAAAATACATGATTTATTTAGATGTTAAGGCTGTTTAATTAATTACTCAATAATTAAATAAATAGTATTTTTTAAGAAATTTCAGATTAATATTAAATACAAGATTTAAATACAAAAATGTAAATACAAAATACAAACTATACATTAAATACATTTGAAAGTAAGAGCGAAAATAGGTAATCTTCAAATTGGTTATATTTAATTATGTGTATGATTAAATGCGGGTGTATCTAATACCAATATTTTAATATTTATAATTAATATTGGCGTATCAGTTAGAATTAAATTATTTGTATATACTGTAAAGTTATTGAAAATTTTAAAATAGCTTAAACTGGCCGGTAAATTTAATTTGATAGATGTGAATTTGTAAAATCAAAACACATTGTTAATAATAGTCTTTTATGATATATTTTAATAGTTTTGGATTATTAAACATTGTATTAGAACAATTTCACTCGATGAAGTACACCCCATAAGATCCATACGAGCAGTCCAAAGAGGAGAATTTTGATTATTTGGTGTGCGATGAAAAACCTATAAGAAGAAACCATGTATTACTTGCATAGTTGATTTTAAACCTCTTTATACAACCATAATATAATGATACAGAAAATTTAGTTTTTGAAAAAAAAAATCCCTATTACACTTTTAATTAAAATTTCCATGCAAATGGTAATCTCGCAAACAATGTTAAAGCTAAAATAAAAAATAAAATCTTTGTATAACAATTATACTTTTAATTGTATAACTTAAATGAAAATATGTTGTAGTACTGAACATTTTTTTACCGCAAGAATATGATGGAATTTGATGTTTTCTGTTCCCAAAATTAAAATGTGCGACTCTTATAGTAAATATATTTCCCTGGGTTTGTCTGCATGTATCCGGGACATAGCCGAAGCATTTTTGGTGGATATCGTTTAAATTTGATTATTATAATTTATATGGCTATATTTAGAGGGGGGATATTATTTAAATCCTATAGATATTTATTTAAAACCTTGATATAAAATAAAGACTAAGGTATTGAAAAGGTTAATGATTTTGGAAAATTTGAATATATTCATAAATGGCTTTAGTTCAAAAATGGATATTTGGACATGTTTTAATTTAGAAATAGCACTGTATACTTGATTTAAGAAGGAAAATTATCTTCTCGTAGATTGTTAACAATTGTTATTTGATAATATGTGGTTTGTTGAAAATATATTTCACAACATTTTTGATATTATAAATTTGTGCATGTTTGTAAAGAAGAAATTATTTTAAGTTTAGCTCAATAATGAGTGTTTTTAAATTTTCTAAATAATCAAAAATGTCTATAGTGATTTGTTTAAAATAGATATGAGATGAGTCCTTTAGATGATAAATAATACAGTGAGATTTATTTCTGAGAAAAACTAATTTAAGCGATGCATCTTAGTAGCACCCTATTTTTAAATTTTTTGTTCCAAAATATAAAATACTTTTTGAGAATGTATGATTGTTTCTTATGGTTTAATATAGCTCTTAAAGGAACTATTTTAAAATATTTCTCCCACTAAAAATATCATATTTAAGCAACTTTATATAGAGTGGCAGATTTTGCATTTACACATTTATTAATTTATTAACTATATTGATTTTGTAATTATTTCTCCATGTATGGACATAGTCTATAAAATGGTATTGTTTTAAAAGGACTTTTTTTTATGGTTATGAAAAGTTGTTTAAGATGTTAAATTGTTTTAAACTTCCGTTGGGTGATTCATACAGATACTATCATCATAGCCAGGCAAAAAATCACCTAAGTAAACTTAATTATTTGTCTAAATCACAGAGAATGTAGTAATTCATAATTAAAGCTAAGAGGTTGAGTGATGTTTGTGCAAATCTAGAGATTATGTCCTTCAAACAGACATTTTAATCATTTTTATGGAACTAGGATTTTTGACACAATAGTGTGTATATATTCAATGATTAATGTTAAATAAATCATATATATTAAAAAAAACTATTGTAAATAACCTCTAATCAGTGAAGAAGGTACTTCAGAAAAAATGTATTCTCCACTGGCAGAATAACCAGCTAGTCAGTCAGCAGTATAAAAATGCTAATAATTAATTATTCTAGGTGTTTAAGAATGATTAAGGTCATCATTTAATCGAGACGAGAAACCAAAGCCCATGTGTTTTTGAGGAGGCACTTTTTTATTATTGCATTTCATTTTTTACATGCTAAGGATAAGATTTAGCATGGAGGCCACTTTTGTAAATTTGGCGTTTGGCCACCATTTTGAAAAATGGTTGCCAGTCCTCACTATATAAGATTTCTTTAACAGAGTGGTTATGGTTTCATTATATTTAATTTATTTAGCTTTATTTAGTTTTTAAGCTATTTTTTAACTTTGTTTCAGTGAATGAATAATATAAAAGTGTAAAATAGGTGTTCCCAGTCCATAAAAACCAACAAAGAGACTAGATTTGTTGGTTTCATTGCCACTAGAACCTATCGGCAAGAAAACAAAAGCTCATTCAGAATATTAATTTGTGACATGTGATCAATCAACAATGTGCGAAAAGATTCCATTACAACAATTAAACCAGGACACTTAGAACAACATTGCAGATAAATTGTAAGAATGGAAGGGTTCGGGGATGAACAATGATGATACCCATGAAAAAATACAAGTTGACGCTCTGAATAGGAAAATTCACAAACTCTGCACGCTTGAAATAGTTGACCATAAACTAATACGAGTGCAGGATACTCATAAGAGAACTGTCCTTAAAGCAATGTACAGATGCTGCTGAAGAAGAAGAATGTGCATGGTGGGAGAGGCTGCAGCAATTTCTACTCCCCAAACAAAATTACCACGTACACTAATTGTCTGTACATTTTCTACCCATACGACTTGCGTTATTTGTACCAAAATCTTGGAAAGAAAGCTGTTAGAAACAACCTTGGTGGAAGAACACCAGTGAAGTATCACAGAGTTAAAACGCTAAATACTTGGAAAACTTTCTAAACGGTGGTAAAAAGTGTTGAAGATGAGTAAACCAAGAATAGACGTCGAGCTCTAATTACATGCTGTGACAATGCTAGCGAGATACTGAAAGCGGCTGCTTTGGTTATTCGATATCACAAGGATTGCTGGAAGACATCCTCTAAACCATTGTACGACCAGAATGCTAGTGATACCAAAATAGAACAGCGTCAGCAGCGACTAAGATGGATGACAATAAAACAAACCCAGGCATTCAATCAACTGTGTAATACATTGTTGAGTGCTTGGACATCAGCAAAGAGGTCTACACGCTCAGGGACTTACTATACGAGTATGAGCAAATTCAGAGATACATGATTATAACAAACGAAGAAATTAGAAACTGGAGATGACAAGCACGCCTAACATTCACATCAAAAACTGTAAACACACAAGCGAAAGGACATTGGTTTACAGTTGAAATAAGAACAAAATTAGTCTTTTTTACTAAGCATGGGGGAGCATATGTCGAAAGTGTTCTGAATAACTGGGGTACGAACACTTCCAACAAGATGCAAAATGTTGCTAAAATAATGCATGTTAAGCATTCATAAATGCGTGTAATACCATGGTCCTACCAGGTTGAAGAACTGCAAGGGACATTATCCCTAATTATGTTTGCAACTCAATAGTTTTTCTTGTGGATCCTTATGCTAAAGTGGAAGAAGGCCAAGCCATGGTTGTGGTACGATTGCAACCAGCTGTACGTTTTCTTTCTGAAAGTGTGATGCATTTAATCACAGGAAAACGCCAACCAATAAAAGTAAGCTTATTAATTTATACACACAACTTGACTGGTAGCAAGGAACGAATTTCTGTCCTTAAAAATTTGAGAGTTGTAATTTTGGTATGATAACGTACTCGATGATTTATCAGCATTGGCGATAATAGGAAAGCAATAAGGCCGAATAAAATCAAATGGATTGAGATGTCCTGTTACGTCCACAATAAATTCCATCATGTCAGCCGGGAACAGTTGTCATGGATATCTATAATTTTTGAGAAGATGGACTAACAGGTTCCAAGACTATTCATTACACTAACATCATAATGACACAACCAATATCTTCTTTATGTGAAGCAGGTACTGTTGGAACAGCATTAAATATACCAATACCTGAAGTCAGAAGAACTCTAGCCTGTCCTTTTGTCACCAAAAACTCCAGCCACGATGGCGTATGCAGTGACCCACAACAAAAGAGATTGGAATCCGGTAAACAGGCAGCAATAGTACACTGATTAATTTCGCACTCACGTGTGCATGTGTTTTCAGTGGAAGGCAATATTACCTCTTACAGTAATTACCATTAAGACCTTATAAATGATATTTGCAAGTAGGAAACATATAATGTCAGAATTTACCCACAGCCACCAAGCAAATAAATTATCTAGGATGTGATGGAATGGTGTCAGCGCGTTATGGAACACAAGAAAATGCCACTAATTGAACTTGTTGGTGGTCAAGCAATTTATAAATATAAGAGTATTGAAAAAAATCGATGTGAGGATGATTATAGGTGGTCTTTCGTAAAGGGCGTGTAAGGTGGATTTAACATATATATGTCATACCTTAATGCTCTAGGAAATAGTGTGACAATAAGTGGTATCGAATAGCTAGATGGTGCTTAAGGTATGGTTGCTGCATGCAGTGTAATTCAAGCATTATCTAAGAAACAATACAAAAGGACAATATATCTACACAAAATTATAGCAAAAGCTTTATTAAGGATGATTATTCAAGGATGTGTTGAGAATCAGCCAGACCTACTTATTAGTTTAGAAAACGTGGTGTATATCACGAAAAAAAACAAGAAAGTGAAGATTTGTTGTATCAAATTCATTTTAAAAATTCGTGCATGTGATGTTTCAATATATCTTAAAGTCTCAATATATGACACAATTTTGGCTCTCTTACACCATTGACGTGGAAGTTCTTTTTCAGCACTACCATTGTCTTAGGAGTGGAGTAAGTTTTGAATAATACTTTGGTAACTAACACCTTATAACACAATCTAAAATAACAATTTAACTAAGGAGCGTTACCCACTTAGTAAAGTTCTTGCATACGGCTCTCAGCACCTTTACTCATTTCCTCCCAACTTTTTGCTATCTATCTCCATTACTTATTTTCAATACCCTCAAATATCTTCAACATTACATACCTATTACATTTTAGAACATATAGAGTTTTCTTTAATTTTACTTTTTACAACACATTATAAATACATCATGCATTTTGCCACTCCCATTTAGTTTGACAATCACGATGAAACAATAAACACCTGTGCTTCACAAAAACGTAAGTATGCCTGTTCAAATTTATATTTATATTAATATTAATGTAATTCTATCTATATTTTTAACATTTTAATTTCATTACTATTTTATTTCTATTCACCCATATACATTGTTAAATCTAATTTTCCTTTATTTTGTCATTCACTTATTCCTGAAGATGTTATTCCTATACCAAAATGTGTAGAAATAAATCAACAGCTGGTCTTCAATAAACTTTGACACAAAGGAGAATGGATTTACTTATCAAAAATAAGTATTTGAAATGACACAATGATCTAGGCCTGTATCAAAATAATTCATTAGAATATTCCATTTTAAAAACTTGATATTTTGTTGTGCATGATTAGACATTCTTTTTATTCTATTCTTTTCCTTTTGCATTCAAACTTTTGTAATATTACGACCTATTATAAATATTTATTGTTTATAATGTATGACATTTTACTTTATATGTTATATTCAAATGTCCCGTGTTTTTACTGTTTATGACATGCCTTATTACTAAATTTTGATTTGTGTAAAGTGTCCCAATAAGGTTATACCTATTTCCTAATATAAATTCTTAAAATTCTTATGAAAAATTAATCTTTTGTTTAGTTAAATATTTTCTTATACCATCGTTGTGCAAACTTTTCCGGGAGTGGGCTAAAAAACAAAAAACAAAACGTCAGGAGGGCCACCACAGTTTATTAAAAATTACAATGATACATTTTACAAAACTATTCTACAATTAGGTTATATTAATTATTAAATGGATTTGTATTATAATGATTTGTAATTCTAATACAAAACGCCGCGTTGTCTACATTATTTAACAAATACTTGAATAGAAGAGATACTTAACAATACTTGAATTACTCTCAATCAAACGTTAAAATTTCAATTTGATGGCTGGTTTGCATATTATTCATTCTCTGGACAATGGCCACTAAGGTGTTAAATTGAAAGAAAAATAAACTATTGCAAGATTATTATTTTTCTTGTTTTTCTTGGTTTTTTAGTAAACTTTTTTCGGAATTTGGAATTCTTTCGTAGGCCGCATTGAACCTGTCCATGGGTTGCATCTAGCCCGTGGGCCATACCTTGCCCATCACTGACTTCTACTTTTTTTTAATTATCTAACATTCTAAATTTAATTTTAAAATATATCAACACTGTCAATCTTTTATCATAGTTTAATTTATTTTGAAAAATCTTTTATGAATTGTTAATGCGATGTCTGCGATACCTCTCTCTTTACTAATGGTGAATGTCCACCATGACAGGGGACGAGAAGATGCATACATATTCGGAAGCAGGTAAAGTGATAGACAGCAAATTGGCCGACACGAGAGGACAATGTGTTAGACAGCCAACTGCTAGTCTTGAAGAAACGACGTGGACCAAGTGATCGACACGAGCTGGACCATGTGATAGACAGCCAACCGGTAGACAAAATGAAAACAATTATTTGGCTGGGTGGGTCAAGTGGCCAACACAACTTGGACCAACTGCTAGACAAGCTCATGTATAGGAGTACAAAGTGATAGACAACCAAGCGGTCAAAACGAGAGGACCAACTGCTCGACAAACTTTGATATCATCCAATTAATAGTGGGCTAAGTGACAGAACAATTAATTGAATACACGATTGTTCTTGTTTACACTAAAATATTTATTTCCCCCAACACATCAGCTTAACCTAACACTTCTTGACATATTTTTGTAGGGTTAGCTAAAGTAAAAATGTAGGTGAGAATAACTAGAACGAATGATGAAATTATAAAAGAATATCACGAATTGAACAGTCGCCATTAATTCTGCAACGCTGACTTCAACATTAAAGAACACTGAGCGCTGGTCCACACGTATGACCTATTTTATTTTTATATTAATAGAATAGAGGTGAGGAGGGTAAAATCTAGAGAGGATATACCTCCTTTTTCATTAAGAAAGTGTTGAAAACCATTCAGTAAAAATTCCTTAGTGGCCTTTATTAAAACTTTAAATTTGACAACAGTTTTAAAATAGTTTGTAATATTAGTAATCGGCAATAAACGACAGTAAAAAGGATTTTTATGGTTTTTCAAAGAGATAATTTTAATATCTAGAATGTATATTTAGTGCTATTTATTTTTAATTTTTAGCACCACGCTATACCTACTAGAGTGTTGCTACGTGTCGACCGCTTGGTTGTCAATCCATTTGTACTCCTATACATGAGCTTGTCTAGCAGTTGGTCCAAGTCTTGTCGGCCACTTGACCCACCCAGCCTTCCAAGTAATTTTGTATATCTTGTAGAGCAGTTTGTTATCTAGCAATTTGTTGTCTAGCAATTTGTGTGGAGCCTACGGCTTCAATATACTCATTCTCGTTGATTTTCAAAAAATAACTAATTGCTTCCAGACCAGGTCATTGAGACGATCATGAATAAACAGTCCCAGAACTGAAGAAGTGGTGTTTGAGTTGGATTCTCCAAGAATCTCTTTATGATTGCTATTAACATACTGAGCAGACCTGTTGTGTTGTACCTAATGGAGCAATTGCAACAAGCCCTACTTCTTAAGAAGCCTCTTTACTGCCAACCAGAATTGGGTTCATTGAGGATGAATGAAGACTTGCAAGTGATGAATTGAAATATTTTATAGACGCAGACCCATTGGACCTAAGTCAACCAAATATTCACTCACTTTGAACTGAACATCCAGTGAAGAAGAAAGTTGTCAAGGGTCTGCATACAACCTATGACGAGGGTAATGCCATGCAGAAACAATCTTGGACCTCATTTATCCAGGAATTTGATCACTGCCCTATCCTATCAGCAAAAGTAAAAGCGAAACATTTGCGACAGAGACTGTGTACACTGCAAAGAGCAAACAAGGACTGAGAACATTGATAGACCACGCTGCAACAAAGCAAGTCGTCTATCTCATAGTGAGTGTAGAAATTACTACAATGACTCTATTGGATATCATGCAATATAGATTAACAACAGTGTGTCTATTACTTTTTACAGCTGACTGTATGTTCCATAAGCAAGTCAAGTCAACATTCATAATAGTATTGATTTTCCAACTTGTGATACCTCCACCACTTTACCATGCCGTCAGAGATGTCGGAATGGCATGGAGCAAGATTCAAGAGTGCAGGACTTGGAGTGGTTATGCCTAAAACCTCTACAAGTACATATTAAGTCACAATCCTCAAGCAATAACGTTTCACTTAGTCACTGATATTTACAATGAAGAAAAGTTGATTGCCATTTCCAAACATCACGAGCAAAAACGTCGTATAGGTTAGCCCCAAGTGTTTACCCTGTTGTTGACCAGCAAATGCCTATAGGGAGTGCTTGAGATTAATTACAGTTGAAGCCTGCGAACAAACAGAGACTGAAATATTTCCTTCTGAACCAGTGGCAAACCTATGAGCACAGTGCTGACTGGTATTATACCAAGGATTTTTTCTGGTCTGATCTCACATCCGGTGAATGCGTTCTTCGATTCAAAGCACCGTGGCAATGTGAAGCAGATACCAGGTTGTTGTTCCAAGCAGCACAGTTAGGTGAGTCTTATCCAGTTGTTCTTAATTTCGAAAGCACAGATGTATGGGCTATTGCTTCCTATATCAGTAACCTAACTTAGCAGGACATGTAAGAGAATGAATTTTGAAATGGTGCGAAATTCTACAACTGTAGCTCATTGTTCTCAGAACAAGACAAAGCATATGCCACTCTTGGAGTCTACACATCTATCGGTTGTGACACAGTATAAGATTCCTTTGACTTGGAGAATATCACAGCAATGAAACGCATTTTTCAGCCAAATAATATTACATACCTACAGATAAAAAAGGAACTCGGAGTTGAAGAAGAGCTATCAGATGAGCTGTTCGTTCAACTGCTGTTGTTAATAATAGGATCATCTACAGTGATCCAGTGAGCAAACTATTTTGTGAAGCCCGAGTAAGTAAGGTGGCAGTTGCGACATTATTATTCTGCCAGGTTGCATCCCGACGAGGTCTCATTCACACAACACTGTTTTTGAAGTCACTTACAAGCTTATTAATATAATTCAAGGCTTGAATATGGCTGCTCTCTACTAAATTCGAATTAGAATCGCACCAAGATGGATTGCGAACTGTCATGCACACCATACCAGCACTTACAATTAGAGTCCAGTTGCCACCATCTAATAAAACCCTTTCAGGGGAATCTGACATGTAAACAGAAGCAGAAGAAGAGGAATTCAACGTTATTGTTTATGATTCATCCATGGAAGAAAACGATAGAGACGAAGCGTTCAGAGACTGATTGCAAGATAAATGTTATATGATGTGGCTTTCATGTACTACGAACATACAATTTGCTATGTACCATTCAGGACATTCCTATCTACAACACTATAGTCTAGCTATCTTATCAGGGCATTATACTAATGAAATTATTTCATAATCAATTATACTACACCAAAGTCCAACTTATAAATTAAAACGTTGTTATAATGGCATTTTTTGGTATGCTTTTTTCTTTCAGATTTGAACCGGCTATATAGTGAAATGTATAGAATTATATAATACCTATCATATGGTACCTTAAACAAGAAAATTTCCCAAGTGCTTTGGGAGATTATTTTATTTTCTCATATCGTGAAGACTAGCCACCATTTTTCAAAATGGCTACAAAAGGGCAGTCAAACGGCAAAATTATAAAGAAGGCTCTCACGCTAAATTTATCCTTAGCATGTTAAAAATGAACTGCAATCAAAATAAAAGCTCCCCCAAATATTGTATGGGCTGTGCTTTATCGACCAAACTAAACATACGTATTTTGAACATAAAAGCAATAACTATTCTTGATTAATTTACTTTCTAATATGTAAATATGTATGTGTAATGCTTAAGAGAATAAGTAAAATTATTCTTAATTAAAGCATGCCTTACAATTTATAACTACCTACTTCATATGGCGAAGTTTTCCTTCAGGAATAGTATCAACTGATTCTTTGAATAGATAAATTCTGCCACCATCAATAAGTCCTTTGAGGTAATCTTTCCAAATTATTTCATTGCTATTGAAATAGAAAATTTCTTTGTCTTTTTCACTCAAAGAATTATACAAGCTCAAACATTTGTGGTTGTCAAAGTCCCATTCAAACGTTGTAAAGAATTTCATTGTCTGCATATATTTTTGAACTTTTCTGTATATTTTAATTAGTCTGCAAAATATAGATGAATAACAATCAATATTTAATATTTGAATCAAATTAATTATTTACGCTTTTAATAGAATGTTGGTTTAGGTTCCATACATAATAAAGTTAATTCATTTTCATAATGAAAATTAATAAGTTACTACACAAAAATTTGTTTTTAAAACTATGTAATATCATAATTTTCAGATTTTTGTTAGTTTATGATAAATTTAACATTTTATGTATATTTCTTTTTTTAATGTAATAAGATTCATACCCCAATTATTAAATAAATCCCTTTAGTTAATGTAATAGGGTTTAATTTAAATACAAGCTTAGTTGGAAAATTAAGTTAAAATAACAACTTGGTTTTTTTCTACTAAGTAAATCTGGATTGCATGTATTTGTTGCAAATACTAAAGATAAAACAAGTGATATTATTTTTAAAACTGTAGATCCAGTTGATTTTATATCATATTTCATGATTTGTTTCTTGAGTGTATTATAATTTTAATAGATATATTCTACTGAAGTGCTTAAGGGATCCAGTACACTTGAGATATATCCCTTTGTGTAGGATGCCATAAGAAATATTGATATACACAATAAAACAACGAGCTCCGAATTAACTTCAATTCTTAAGAACGAAATTTTATTCTTGGATTAAATGTCCAATGGCTTGGTGATTAAATACGGGCGTTTCTATTTATGGTGACACAACCCTTGGGATTCATCATTAGAGACTCGACAGTAGAAGATCGATGTCGTAACGCTTTAGAAACTTTATTGGCAGAGGCCTAATATATTAGAATTATCATAAAGAATCACGACCAATATGTTGTTAAGTGACTTAAATACAAACCGTGTAGTGAAGCCACCATGCAAACGCGTGGATGAGCATCAGTGGAGATGAATGGACCTCCCGGGTATCGACCCAGGTCTTACTTACACTAATAAAGTTTGCTGACATGATTGTTTCATTCGTTACTTAACTCTTATTCTAGACATATCTATAATTATATTAGTATTTGTCTATGCATTTGTTATATAATATTTCTAGTACCTTTTCCAATAAAACCCTTAAAATTCTGTTTGTATTCGAAATTATTAATAACTCCTTAACCTTCGTTTCGCAGCTATCTCGACAAGAAGCATCTTAGGAGAGGCGAGTAAATACAAAATTTTAATTAATAACAATAAAAAAGGGTCTATTTTTATGTATTAATAAGTTTTCTAACTTACATGGGATTCTTTCCTTTGAAGATTAAGACAAGATCTATTATAGCACCTGGTATAACATGAATGAAGATGGCAACAAAGCGGAACCAGAACAAACTTTCGACGAAATTTATGGAAGGACACCAGATGGACTGTTTGGATGGCACCTCACACATTCTATCATATAACACTTTTTCAGATTCTGTATAAGTAATAGCATCTATCCCACACACACTGTTAAAAATGGGAATTTCCTCATAGTTTCTGAAACAAAAATTTAGAAATAATTAATATCTTATACCTAGTTTTATGGTCACTTAATATATTTGGCTCACTTTCTCACAGAGTATTATAACAAGAATAAGATTTAACAATGCCTTCCAACGCTTTAAATGAAACTTAAGAGCCAAGTTTTACACCAGAATTCAAACATAGATTCTTTTCACCTAAATAATGAACTACTAATAAGTAATAACGACTAACCCTGAACTAAAATTTAGATTATGTTTGTTTAAGATATTTCGACTGTTGTTTTAGGATTATATTCCGCAGAGTTGAGCAACAGTCGGAAATTTGGTTCACGTAAACTCTTTCTTAAAATTTTGAACTAGAAAACAACCTGGATTTATAATTAAATATTTTAGGAATACTAAGCAATCGGAATAATAAAGTCAAGTCCGAATTAAGTTAAATAAAATTATTTTGGTTCCTATTCTTGGGTTGAAGTGTCGACTTTATGATTGGGCATATTTTTTTGCAATTTATTATTTATATAAGTGATACAAATTCTCTACGTGCACATCTTATAACTGATTTCCAGTTGTTATTAAATGTTAAACATTTATTCAGGGACTATCAAAAATATATTGGCAATTAGATTTAACTAAATCTTAATAAAGGTTGTACAAATAAGGTGACATAACATATACATATTTCTACATTGCAGATTTATAAACCCCTCATATTTAAAAATATAAAAATTTGTGTTGCTCTTTTATCTATACTATACTTATAGTTCATAGGATATGTGAAACGAAATAATATACATTATTATAGAAACATATGAAAAAATAACATATCCTTACTAAAAACCATACATGAAATAATATACACTCTGACATTAACTTATTATTTGTACTGTGCATTTTAAACTTCCCATTTCCCAATGCTATATCTAAAAAAAATATGATTGCTAATTGCACTAACATTTTTACTATACATATATTTTTAAAATAATTTTTTGTTGTTTATTAAAAAGTCCTACAATCACACCTGTAATATTCAACATAGCCTGAGAAGACATTTATTGTCCCAGGTGTAAGAATAAGTGCTATATAAACTCTTCCAGATTGAATGGATTGATCTTAAGGAAATTCAATGCTATGAGAAACAAAAGAGTCGATTATATTTTATCTCCATTCAGCATCAAGGCAGCTGCTATAATACATCCTGGGATGTATTTTTCTTGTCCAAACTCTGCTTCATACGAGTAATTTGTGAGAGTTTGACTGAAGGATGTCAAGGTTTTTGAAACAGCTTACTGTGGTGTTTTTGGGGAAAATAAGCCAAAGAGAATTAAAAGCCGGGCAAAACTACCCTCAAAGAATTTTGTTTCATGTGAGGGTCATGTGAAATATTAAAACAGACTGAATAGGTAAAATGAAGATACAATGAAGAGTTTTTATGGGTCTCCTAAAAACATTTGACATTTAAAAATGTTTGTCAAGTACACCCACAGTATATGCCGCCGCAAACATTACTAACTAAAAATTCGTACTTTATAGAAACCCTAACAAAAAATCTATATTTTGTAAAAAAATTATCTACAATAAACATAATTTTATTAATATCAAATTTATGTGAAATATTCTATATATAAAAAAGATGTGATATCAAAAAGTCATCACCACAAATTGAGAGTTGTTTTTACTTAAAATAAAATTTTAATAACTAACTCAACACAACAACTAAAACAATTAAGCACTCATTAACCAAATAAAATTAGCCTATGAATGTTGTTTTATTATAATATTATATGTGAAATACTTTAGAAATAATACTAATTGCTGACAGAAAATCATGACAAGTGTATGTCACGGAAAATTAAATATTTTAGATTGAATGTAAAGACTACAAAAAAAGTTCATTTTGCTATTAATTTGAAACATTTATACACAATACTTTTATGAAAAAATAAAGTATATATAATAAACTAATTACAAGCAATATTACATAATATAAGTATAATAATTGCAAAAAAAACACTTTTTACATTTTCAGAAGGTCATGAAAAGTCGACATCCATAAAAACCTCAAAATAAATTTTTTGACGATAGCAAAACTTTCACTATACGAGTTGTTGCGAGAAATAAAAAAAATAGCCATAAATATATGTCATAGATTAGAATACCAATAATCAAATTATTATATGTTTTTAAATATGTATTGAATGCTATACATGGGAATAAATTGACACAAATCATTTACCTAACGGCCACATCATAGGCAGCCACTATGATACCATTGATAACAAGATCACCCGGTATTATGTCTGACTTAAAATCGGCCTTTCTGATTCCAGTTCTTAATAAACCTGCGCCTATTCCCACCACCGCTCCAATAGGACCGTAGATGTTGTCGATCCAACCGATTAAGGGTTCTTTGAGAGTTCCAGCCACTGAAACACATATCAGGTATATAATACTTATCTAAGTATACATTTATAAACATACAATATAGCATAATGGCAATGTTATTTTAATAAATTGGTAGTAAAGGGCTACCAGTTCTTTAAAATAATATTTTTTTTTTGCATAATGTCAACATAAAATTACCTTTATATACATTAAGAACGTAGAGTTAATATTCTTATAGGATTCAAATTAGGTTTTTTTACATTTTCCTTTTATGAGTATTGAGTTACAGTCCAATATCAATAATAAAGACAACTAATAAAGTTTCTAGGTCTACTTTCACATAATCATAAGTAAATTTATGTAATCTGATTTTGTAATGTTTTCTATAATGGCCTATTATCAATACCTATAAAATAACCCTAATAATATTGTAAGTGTTGTCAATGTTAAACACACAACAAAGTAGATTTGTACTTTATAAAAGTGTCTTCATTCCGAAATCGTATATCTGGATGATTGGGACCATGGACAAAGTGCTCATTTGGTCTGATCTACCCTGGGTTTGAACACCAACTGGTTGCATTGAGGTGTTTTGGCTAAAGTATTTACAAAAAATACCTAGGATAGACTAGAAGTTTACGGTACGTTGATAAAAGTATTTTTTTAAATATTTTAATAAATTTCACTAAACATGGCTTTCCAGCATTGAATGAGATGATAAATAGTTTGAAAATTGTTATTTGAAATTGTCTGTGAGCCGAACTCATACGTGGTATTAACGGAGGAAAAAATTAGGCTTTAAGGACTAGGTATATTCGTATTTAATCATATTTAAAGAAAGTAAGCACGTTGCCTAAACTGTTTTGTATTGGTTCTTAAACCAGTCTATCGAATTAATAATGTCATAATATTTAATAGCACTAAGGTGAGCTAAGCTTCATTCAATTAAAGTAATCCTATCTGAAAAAGTTCACATTACTAGTTTCAAAGACACAAAACAAAACATATAATGTCTTAAAGTTAAAATTAAGCTGTCCAACCACTTAAAAGTGTGATCATCTAAGGTAAACTATAGCCAAAAAATGTATTTGTCATATAAGTGATTATTAAGTATTTTACTACATTTATCTCCCTCTTTAAGATGAAGAGATTAATTGAAAAATTTGTTAACATTATGAATGGTTTAACATCAGACTAGCTCACAAAATTATTTATACACTAAAATCAAGTCCGTAGCCATGCCAACATTTCAGTAGGGGATTAGGGGGCATTGGCATAGACAAATAAATATTTCTAAAATTAAATGGATTTAGAAGCTATCATAAGTTTATTTCTATGTTAGTTAAGGAAAGCGATTTTAATTATATAATTTGTTTAACGTTTAGAAACTTACATAGTGAAAGTCTGAAAATTTAAATTGCACACCTTTAAAAAAAAAGGTATAATTGGTGGCATAGCCATGGAAATGACAAGCACTGTCCCCTGAAAATAATGTTTTCCCATGAAAAATATCGTCCCCCCTCTAGAGGTATTTTCCTCCTCTCTTATATTTTCAAAATTTATATGATTAAAACTAACTCCAAATAGCTTCTAAAGGAATAAAGTTAACATTTATAAAATTAGGCAAGTATCATTATAAATATTTTCTAGTGTAATCAATATTTTAAAAAAACAATCTGAGTAAAGACTACTTCAAATATATTATAAAGAATTATAATTTTTAAAAAAAAGTCCACGTGAGGACCACTTCAATAGATAAAGGGGTTAAATCATAAAAATTTGCAGAGTTGGGGGGGAGAGGCTATCCGATACGCTTTAGGCCTGAGGGAACAAGTTCCTAAAAATCTTTCTTGATTAGTTATTCCCTCTCCTTTATGAAAAAAAGGTTTCTCTGCCTCTGAACCAACTCAGATATTCTTAGAAATGATTTTGTCTTTCTTTAATTAGTCTGAGGTTTAAAAATTTGTGTTTGAAGAAAACATTGAATACCATCCTACATAGTCCTAAATTGTATTAAAATAAAGGGATTTCCAAATTTACCTATGAAACACAGACATATTGAAAATTCTGAACAATCATCAAAAGAAAAATTATAGGGGAAAGCTTAGGGTTGTTTGTGATCAGGATACATTCTGATTTTTATAGGAAGCCCATTATTTTAAATATGTATAGTTATGATGGAAGCCTTAGATAATTCTATAATTAATAAATCTAAAAAACAAATCAAACTAATGTAAAATTTAAGTGAAATTCAACCAATGTTAGGTGTTAAATGCAGACTTCATATGAAAACAAGGTCTAGTCAACCCGCTCTTCAAACGACCCTATCTACAATAATATTTAGCACAGCGTCTTACTACCCGTTCGGGTTATACGCTTAAGTACTAATTACGCTAATGGATTAGGAATTGGGAGGGTTGAATTTAGAGGAGGTGAACCCGCATTTGCGTGGAGGGAGAGTGGAAAACCATTTAGGAAAAACCACCCCCAGTTCACCCGACCGAGATTCGAACCTCGATCTCCCCGTCCTCGGCGGTGACCCTATCTACAGTTCAAGTCATATAGGAAGGAGCCGCTTGGATAGTTATAAAAATTACTTAAAACAATTTTTTTCGTAGGTATTCATGTGTTATGTCAATTTATCTCAAACTGTCACATTTGATATAAAATTAAAGCCACTTAAATAAAGCTAGCAAAATTGTAAAATGCTATAAATTTTTACAGCAAAAAGTGTTTTCAAAATGCTGCTCTTTATATTTTCATAAACAGCAAGCAGTTTGGGATTGAGACCCGAAACATTATTTTTAACCGTACCTAAAAGATTAGAATGGTCGCCACAATCTAACTTACGTATTCTTGTTTTGTCTAAACCATAAATAAAGCAGTTTTTTTTGTCAACATTTGGGATTGAGGCTTAAACCCCCCAAAAAAAACTTGTTTTGGCCTTGAATAATATTTTTTTTATCTTAGATGGAAATATATACTCGTTTTGATATACTTTCTCGGTAAAATAATGTTTGAAGATATCTTATAAACAAGGTCAGAAAAAATAGCATATATTTAAATATATATCAATTTTATGGGTGTCTTATAAAAGCCTTTTTCAAATATCGCTTTACATAATAATAACAAAACAGCTCTAATCTAATTTAATTTGTTGGTTTTGATGACTTCAAAGAAATTTTAAATGTCCATTACTATAGTTTCTGAAAGATAATAATTTTTTAAATACCTTGTGAAGGTCTAACAATTGATATTGGAAGATCGTTTGCAGTTTTCCTAAGAATATTCTCTGCGATAGCCTTAGTAAATGTATATGTGTTAGGCCAATCTCCAAGAATCCTGAAATTTGGTTAACAAAATGAAACAGTAAATATTAGTAAGAAATTTAAGTTATTTTAATTTTTTTTTATAAAATGTACTAATTACTTAAGGGTTCCCTCTTGAAACGATAAGGTAGTTTTATGAAAAAATAAATACATGATATCTTCAAGATCAATAGCATTATATATATATATATATCACAAATATAATAATTTTAAAAATAAAGATATATGATCTCCAACAATTTAGAGCATGAATCTATGTGGTCCTGAAAATTAAAATGAGAGATTGGTTTTACATGGCAAATAACTACCATTGGTCTATATAGCTTTAATTATTTTAATTGTGTAAGCCAAAGGGAGGTTACATTTAGAGAAAATGTATCCATATGTGTATTGAGAGAGAGAGAGAGAGAATATAAACATTAATGCAAAATTACCCTAAAAAAACCAGCCGAGATTAAAATAATAGCAAAATATTGTTACAAACAGCTTAGTAGAAAGGGCATTCGATGCCCGGGGTGGGTCTCAATTTTGGCACAGCCTAATTAGTGTAGGAACAAAATTACTATAATAAAATTCTTCATGACGTTATAGGATGCAAGAATGAGGGAAATATGAGTTTAGGAAGAAGGAAGATTCAAATATTTGATGACATGAAAGAAAGAAATTCTGGGAGCTGAAAGAGGAGGCAGAAGACAGGTCGCATTTTCTGTATAAATTTACTGACAAAAGGAATGGACCTGTCTTACTTCTGGCACTGTCTGACTGGCGCCACTAATCATAGCACCAGTAAAGTAAAGAGCAGTTGAACATTTTGGCACTTGTATCTTGTTTGTTTGTAAATGGTGTTTAAATTGCTAATTAAGTTTTTTACTAATTATAGCGAAATTAGCAAAGAAATGGTCAACAGATCATATAATAATGCTCCTCGAGGCATATGAAAAGTATCCATGCTTGTGGGACCACAAAATATCTTCATATAAAGACAGAAATAAAATAGACGAGGCATTGAGAAAAATAGTCGAGGTTATGTCCGATGTAATCACAGAACTTAGTGTAAGCGCTGCAAAGGCTAAAATACGTAGTATTATAAATGCCTATACTCTAGAACATCATAAGGTTTCAAATCATATAAAAGTGGAACATCGAAAGAATCCATATACAAACAAACAGTAGGTTGGTATTCGGTGGCAAACTTGATTCTGAAAGGAATTGTCGCAACAAGGGATACAAAGAATAATTTGGTAATTTAATTATGTATTGTAACAATAATTCAAATAATTTCATTTTGCCATGGTACTATGCCTGTTGCTATGAAGTAACCAGCATATTTATCTCTAATAAATACAGCTTTTCTTGTATGGTTATGGCTCCCAACAGATCCTATGTCGTAAAGTCCACCTGCTCGTGTTTCATGCTACGTGCCTGGCAGTATCTCTCCAGTTTCCAGGTTTTTGGTATCTATTAATCCTGGAGTAATTCTGTATCAGGAGAGGTCTTTCGCAACCAACTATGTAGAGCACAACATGATAACACAATTTTATCGAGTTTTTCAGGTGACAAAGAAATAGGTTTCTCAAATACTCGAAATCTCGATACTAAAATACCGTAAGCATTTTAGACTATGCGTCGGGCTTTGCTGAGACAGTAGTTGGACATTCTTTGCTCAAAGGTTAGTATACGACTTCGTGCATGGGGCTTCAAAAGATAAATCTTTAAAGGAAATGCGTCATTCCCTACAATCACATAGCTATTCGGCATATTAAGAGTTTTTCCTTCAATTGCCATTTTCAAATTTAAACGAAAAAAACACACCACTATCTGATTCTTTTCCTGCTGCACCCACATCTAAATTAGTGAAACAGTAATTACTATTTACTAAAGCTATCATGATTGTGCTGAAAGTTCCTTTGTAGTTATAAAATGTAGAACCACATTTATTGGGGTACTTAATCATCACATGATTTCCGTCAACTGCACCAACACATTGAGGAAAATTCAATCGTATCCACTTTATTCCATTCATTTTCTCTACACAGTGTCTGAAAAAAATATTAAAATACTGTATACACGACTATAACAGCGCAGCTTATATTAAAATATATATATATATATATTACTTTTTGGGGGTGTTGCAAGAGTTACAAGGAGATGATGAGGAAGTTCAAGAAACTGAGGGAAATGAGACTACATTTGATGATCTTCATCATTTTGATAAAGAAGAGGCTGCAAAAGAAAGGTCTATCATCCATTCACCTGCACCATCGACTTCATGTGAGTCAATTAACTGTCGTGAAAAGGTGTCAGCAAAGACAAATTCTAGAATAAACAAGGGAGGACCCGCTTATAAAAAAAACTAAATTTAATGATGTAGACAATGTTACTAAAGGAGTTAGCACTCTGCTAGAGATTGTTAGATGAGAACATGTTCCTCAACCGATAGCCGATGAATTTGAAGTCTTTAGAAAAACAGTTGCTGCTCATTTAAGACAATTTCCTATAAATACTGCTTTAGAATGTCAGTCTGACATATTACACTAGTTAGTTCAAAAAAGATTATGTCAGGGAGCATCATTTTCAACTGTAGTACCACCCGCACAGTATTCTCAATTTGTTTCAAGTCCATATTCTCTATTGTCCTCTTTAATGGAAAAACATCTAAATATCTCTTTCAACCACAAACCGAAGGTCAACAGTACACTACCAGTGACCATGAAGCCAGATAATGCAAGCCAAATAATGCAAGTTTGGCATAGTGCTAACTAGAATCAAACGTGTAAATATATTTCATTGACATTTTATTTCTCTTGCATTTGTTACTTTTCAATTTATTTTAAAATAAAGCGACCATGGAGCTAAGGACATAATAATGTAAGCTTGGCATAGTGATAACTAGGATAAAGCGTATATATATATATATATATATATATATATATGTCGTTGTTATCTTTTTTCTCTTCAACTTGTTGCTTTTTAAATAAATTTAATAAATCTATTCGACAACTTACCTTCAAATATTCCTTCAAGGCTTCGTAAATAGCATCCAGCACTTCCCATATACATTTTGAAATTGTAATTTATGGGATGCAGTAGGTATAATGCAAAGATGAAAACGAATCCCCGGAAGCCAGAAATCTTAGTGTTACTTGCAGTTTTAAGCAAGCTGGTACATCATTCCTCATGTGAGTATTTGTTCTTTGTATTTGATTGGAAATACAGTTCAACAAACACATAAAACTTAACTTGTGTCATTCTCAAATGATTAAAATATACTTCTGGGTCTTCACTAGATATATCTTGAATTAAAGTATTGGATGCACCCAAATCATCTCTACGTTAATTCCATTTACGAACCCACCATCTATGCTCTCGCTTCTTAATTTTTAATATTTTCTTGAGTTCTAAAGACACGAATTGCATTAATACATCATTACTTGCATTAACTATGGCAGTTGACGCCATGTTTAGTAATGCGCCAGTAGAAAACTGATTGATGAGTGTGGAAACACAAACTGGCGACATTAATATTGGTGCCATTAAACTGGCATACTCCTGGTGCCAATAATCATTAGATGTGGAAACCCCGCTATAAAGAGCACATAATAATAATAATAATAATAATAATAATAATAATAATAATAATAATAATAATAATAATAATAATAGGCTAAATAAGAGCTTAAATAAAAATAAGGCTGCAAAATCAATATTGTAAAAATAAAGAAATATAACGAACTTAAACGTAATAAAAGTTCGGTAAAGCGGTGAGACCTTACCATAACAGACTATTGCTAAAGCAGTGAACTCCTAACCTAGAGAAAGACATTGAATAATTCTACTTCATAATACAATAATTAGTAACATTAGGGTTTCAATAGTTTTTAATAACCATTACTTATATATTATTAATTATTTTAAATATTACAATAAATATTTCATCAACTTATTTTCATTTATTTGAATCTATATATATATTTTTTACAGAATGACACCCCTATACCGATAGTACACTCTACCCCACTCCCGTGTTACGCCACAGGTCACAAAAAACAGTATTAGACTATCTTGTAATTTAGTCCGTATGTCCAATGATGAGGTTAATTTCTATGGCTATAAATAAAATGTAACATAACATAGTAAAGTTTATAGAAAGCACTGCAATAGCAGCAACAATGTAAAATAAGTTAAAGAACGAATGTCTCTCAAAACTATATTCAAAACTTGCCACTGTCGAAGATTAAAACAATAGATTTAGGATATCAATTGATCACTCGATGGCCACCAATAGCAGTTATCTCCGCAATGTTTGTATTCGAATAACCTATCTATTAAAAGGGTTGTGCGAAGTTTTGAAATCACAAAGTCAAAGATAAAGCCCAAATCTTCTTAGCTTTGAAATCAACACCCATAAAAACCTTTGTATCCTCTGAAAATTTCGTAGAAATGAAAAAGCCTCAATATATTTTGAACTGAATAAAATGTGTAATTTAGAATGAGATATTTTAAAATAAAAATTATAATATTTAGTACTACTACTAAACTAGAGTATTATTATTTTAACATTGACTAGTGATTAAATGACATCTCTAACGTAATCGCATATAAAATAGGATATGTAATTATAAATAAAAAACTGTTCTATTTTTACTCAAAACCACTCTCATTACATGGATGCGCTGCACTTAATGGACAATTCAAAATTATAAAATGGTGTAATGTGAAAACGACAAAAATATTTTCTTTGTCTTTTCTTCACTTGGTTATAGATTTGCTAGGACTGTGCTTCGTGTTTAAAAAATAAAAACCTTCTTATCCCCAACATTCTATTGTTTCATAGATTCTGGTCAAGAGTCATCCTTTTGTGTACCTTAATTGGTGTGGTTTTAATAAAGAAGAATATTTAAAATTAAAGTATCTACGGTCAATTTTATTGCTTGCTTCATGTTCCATGCTATGCCAATGTAGATCCCTTATAAAACTAGATAAGCTAATGCTTTTTATTACTGTTGGAATAAATTTAAGGCCTTTAAATGGAGTAAAATAAGTACATTTCTTGTTATTGCATTAATATCAAACTCATCATATGTCATTAGAGTTGTCGCACGTGTAACCGATAAGGAAAAAGCAATAAAAGGAGATAAAAAACAATATATTATATTGTTAAAGATAGTTTAACTAAACGGATCAAAACTTTTTAAGGACTCCATAAGAATTTTTTGGAAAACAATGGTCACTTTGGATTTTAATTTATAGAAATTCAACCACAAGAAATTATAAAATATTAAAGCTAATAGTTATAATATTACTTTCAACCATACACATTTTATAATTTTGGCCTATTCGCTATATTTCGTTAAAAGTCCCGGTGTCTAGATTTTGTTTTTATTTAACACTAACGTAATCCTCTCCAACATTTTGGTATTTATATGTGTCAAAAGCTTAATACAAGAATGCGATATATACTCTAATTTTGGTTAGAAGAACACTAGAGAAAATACAAACTCATTTATTTATGGCCAACATTGATCGCATTTACGATATTTTGTGTTATTTTATAGGTATTAATAGTATATTTCAAAAGTGAAAGCTACAGATAGCATGACTTAGTGTATGAACATATTAAAATCGTTTTAATGATTTTAGTAACTGCCGTATTTATTGTTCCTACTGCCAAAATCAGGCTAAAACGTGATTTTAATAATAAAATGGTAAATATTTAAAAATAATTATCTTGTGTTAGTAAAACAGCAATTAAGACATTCGAAAGATATTGGTACATTTGAAAATCAACTGAAAACTAACAAATAGAGAGTAAATAGTATTGAGAAATACATGACGACCAATATTGGATGGCTTATAAGTAACACTTTATATTGACAGTGGCGCAGAACCAGGAGTACTACATTACTACACTGTACAAGCAGATGACCGAGATTTATGGAGAGGCGTAGTTGGTGAGAACCAAAATTCTGCTAGGTTTTTAATGGACTTGAAAGTAAATGAGTATAGTGTCATATTTACCCATACAAATTCAAAGAAAAAAGTATAAGTATAAAAAGTATGATGTATTGTATTTATATATGTTTGTGTGGAAGTATAATCTAAGCAGCTTTATTTAACTATATAAAAATGCTAATAATAGAAATTCTAACCTATAAATTGCTTCTAGAAAATAACCATGTTCAAAGATTTTCTTGGGACGTTTCTTGGAGATATTATATTAATGTTTTGGTTTCTGATTAGGACATTCAAGTCCATTTTAACATTTGTGGAACATTATGCTTAATACTAAAGTCTCTGACTCTAAACATTCCAATCGATTCACTTATCTTACGATGTGCTATGATACATACCGAAGTCTTAGACTTTTCACGTCATAACTAATGTTATTAATAATAATAATATAATAACTTATTATATTATTATTAATGATAATAATAATATAATAACTTATTATATTAATATTATGTCATTGTACATCTACTATATTTGTGTCAAATAAAAAGCACTGTTACTCTCTTGTAACTCCCTGACTGTTATTTCTGGAATAAAAGGTGGTTACAATATCAGCAAATATATGTATAGTAGTCCTTGCTTTAGCCACTCCATAGTGTATATAAAATATTTGTATTGCGTATAACGCCAATAGTCAGCTACTTGAGGACATAGATAATGTTTAAATATAGGATTTTTGACAGTTATTAGAATTAATAACACAAATGCTATATTAAAAAAATTGACCCGAATAATAAGTACCTATATATTGAAACAGCAGTACAATCTACATTTAATATCATAAAAACAATGCTGTCATCAATATCATATAATGTAAATGGTCAAGACTTGTTTAAGATGTATACAAAGCTTAGAAAGCTTCTTAATACATGAAACATTACCAAGCCATTAGTATAAAAAAAGTGTATACTAATTTAAAAATTAAATAAATGAAATTTTTTGGGTCAGCTTTCATGTCCAGTGTGCTATCCTATTGATAAATATTTCATGCTTTTGTGATCTTTCACATTACATTTCATTATCAGCGTTAAAAAAATTAAGTGGTGTAACTCGTCCAATTTATGTTATATGTTTAAATTAAGCTCTCCCCCTGTCCCCTATATGCTCACTTACAGATAGGCTGGCTTGTTTCATGATAAACAAGGAGGAAGTGATAGAGAGAGAACAAAAAGGTCAAAACAAAGCAAGTGCATCAGCATCACAGCTGGACACTAATCTCGCTACCCTCTCCTTAATTCTCTTCGTACCAAACAAATTTAATTTATCTCTGGACAAGACGTTCCCGAGGTTCATCTATAATAGCCACAACTGAAGTTCCCGCCGTTAACCTTTGATACTTCTAAGAAACCGTGACTTCACAAACTGATAAGTGTATATCCTCTATAATATTATTGTACTCGTATCATCTTCCAATACAAACCAAAATCTAATTTAATTCTATGCTACGCATAAAGTATTCATTCGTTTGGTCGTCTCAATATATAGCTGCTTATTAGATGTCTAAATGTCCATTATTTTCTCCGATTTATCAACTTACACAGCTTTCAAACGAAGGTGTTTACTTTATCCTTCCAGAATATATTTAATCAATCCACAGAGATGGTCTAGGACCTCCTACGACAAACAACTTCCTTATTTGACCGTCGTCACTTATAAGGTAACTTCATTTTGCTGCACTCTCTAGTAACTTTGTCCATGGTCAAAATCAAGGCATATGTCACTAAGACGTTGGTCAAGAATAAGTTACAATAAAACCTAGTCTACTTTTGTTTATTATTTCACGTACCAATTGAGATTATTTTCCATAACCCTCATCATGATATTATTCACAGTGTCACTATCATCAAAATCAATCCAAACTTAAGAAGCATCATCACAAGCAGCGTTGTCCTACCACAGTATCGTCAACAGCAACGTCATCACCAACAAAAGCGTCGCCAACAACAGAAACGTTTTAACTAATAGAAGCATTGTCACCAAAGGGAGTATCTTCCCCCAAAAAAGCGTCGTCACCAACAGTAGCGTCGTTACAAACTGCAACGTCGTCACCATCAGCAGCATCGACAACAATATATAAGAAGTAAGTACGCCAAATCTCTTGAGAACCATTTGCAGAAATCCAATCACTCTCCAAAGCATCAAGTGCAGACAAACACAGAGATTCCGAAAGGACTCTAATTGAAGACTGTCACACATCAAGCGACTATGTTGGATATTGATCACAGCCATACTTAATGAATTTTTGAATATGGGTTCATTTTCGGTCGTGTCCAACTCTGCTTTACACTGCATCATGTCTATTCTAGATTACCACAATAGCATTTCTACTGATGCTATCACCATAAGGATGACCTTATATTTCTAGGATAAACATATGCTCCCTATTGA
Source organism: Timema genevievae (assembly GCA_902155825.1). Classification (NCBI taxonomy): domain Eukaryota; kingdom Metazoa; phylum Arthropoda; class Insecta; order Phasmatodea; family Timematidae; genus Timema; species Timema genevievae. Next base: position 48,398 of record CABFWO010003622.1, read on the forward strand.
TTATATAGCTGATTACAATTTTTCGTTCATGATGTTCAATGATGTCGTCTGTTTAGCAAACATGCTTTCCAATGATGCCATCTTTTTTTTTTATTGATGAGGTTTATTCCACCATCTGGTTGTTCAGTTACATGATTTGTTCCTCCAAGAGTTGTATAATAGCTGCTAAATCTTGAATATCAACACCCATTCTTCTTGATATCATGGAATTAGCAAACACATCAACAATATTTAACTTCTAACACCAATGTAATGGGCGAACAGGGTGGTCAAGGGCCATCCACATGTAGTCGTGTGAAATTCGAGTTCTATTTGGTATATTGGGGTATGTTGCTGATTAAAAACTATTGATTATTAGCCAAAAAAACAAACACATATACTGACTAAGCTACAATTAGAATCACTAAGTTAATTAATAAGATAAACACACACTTAAAATATAATTAAATACTTAATAACTACAAAATACCTAGTAGCTACTTACATATTTAAATCAGTTACTAATAATGTTTATTGTCAACACAATTCACATATTAACAGTCATCGTCGACGTCGCCTATGTAATTTACGTAGATCCCCACCTAGTTCCCACGCACGACACACCAGGCGGATCCCTACTACATGAAAGTAGAACACGTTGGCTCATTTACCGGATGTTGGACCAACCTGGACATGCTAGCTCACTCCCAGACCCTATAGTTTACTCAACCAAACACGCTGATCCATTAATTGGACAACATGGCGCATTCTCGGACACGCTAGTCCATTCACTTGACATGCTGGTCTACCTCAAACACGTTGTTTAACTCACTAGACCCACTGGCCCACTCCCCGACACGCTGTTCCACTCATGGACACGCTATCCCATACCCGGTCACGCTGGTCCATTCAATGGACATGCTGACCCACTCTAGGACACGCTAGTCCACTCACCGTATATGATGGTTCATTCCCAGACACACCGATCCACTCACCTCACTAGCTTGAGGTAATATCAGTGTGTCTCTCTCTTACCACTGACCGTGTATTTTATGTATAGGTGTCAAGGTTAGTATGGCTGTCTTATTTTTAAAATAATGGAATTAAAGAAAATTAGTCCAGACTCTTCTATATGTATCAACTTCCTATCAATTAGGCTTTCCCCACTCACCTATCTTTTCTAAGCCCCCTGGCAATTATATTGGTTGGCTACCTGCTAAAAGAGGATATAAATAGAACAAAGAGGGAAAACAAATGGGTATCATTTGGTCCCATAGTTGAACACTGATATCGTTCCAATTTATTAGCATGCCTTAGGAGCTTTAACACTAAACAGGACCTGTGTAATAAAACCCACCTAGCAATGAAAAAATTTTATATATCTCAATCCCACGCAAAATTTTAATGTGTTTACCTCAAAAGAATGCATGTTTGACACTGAGAATCAATTTGGTATCTGTAGACACCAACATCCCCTTTATTTTGAGATGAAGGCAGCAAACAGTTAAATTGGCGTTCTCGATGGCTATTATAATTTACAAGGTCAAATCTTGAATAGGCTATTTATATATTCAAGTATGTGGCTAAGACTCATTTCCAGGTTTCACAGCTCAACAAATGAAAGTACTATGATAGGTGAAGGATAAAATTAGGCAACACTAATACCAAAAATTCCTACAATATTCCCCAACAATAAAGTAGATAATGTAATTTTTGTTCACGCTCACTTCATCTGTTTATACCTACTAGACCTAACAGACATAACAATACCTTTTTGTTGCCAGGTAACCTAACTTAACAAAACTTAACATTCCATGCGCGTATTAAGGTTAAGTTTAGTTAGCTTAGATATCACAGTATTTTATAATAAACCTCTCATAGACAGATATAAGAACTAGTTAATATTATATATAGAAAGATAATATTTTCACTAATCAGTAGCCAGTTTCCGTTAATTTTAATATAACTAGTTTTATGTTTGTGCTTGAATTTCTTTAATATTATATATTTCATTTAAATTAATCGATACTTGTATGATACTTAGATTCTAACATGTTTTAATATCCATACTAAAACTACTTGATAACTTTAAAGTTTAATCGTTTTACGTTCAAATAACCTGTTTTCAATATTTATTGTTTGCTACACCTATGATTTGCTGCAGCTCTCCACTTTTGTATATCCTGGACAAATTCTTTACATCTTTATTCCTTCTTCTTCTTGATTCATGTACTCCAGCTTTCGTCTCCCTCTTGAACTTCTTCCCTCCACGTGTCTATAATTTTGATATCTATTACTGTTTCCATCCGGTGGTCTGGGACAGTTTTTTACTCAAGCCTTATATTTTCCACTACCGGCTTGCTAAGCTTGTCATGGCTTCACATACCTTATAATCTAACTTAATACTAGTACAGGCACAACATCAAGTCCCCGGCAGTTAATTGATCAATTTAAAGGTGTAAACCATATTACACCAATGATAAATTTTTCAACCTTGTCGGGAATCGAACCCGATATCCTTAGCTCAATAGGCAGACACGCCACTGACTGAGCTAAGGTGTCGGATTCTTTCCATAAACGTCTTTGTCAAACTACCGTGTATTAATTTACGGCCTACCATCTTATTTGCTTTATCCATTTTCAACATGAAACGCGCTCTACGGAGACTACCTCGTTTTATTTTAAAATTTTAAGTATTTGTTATGCTCAACTATTAACCTGAAAATATTTAAACCAGTATATGTCAAATTTAGCTCAGAGGAAGTTTGTAAATACATATATTCTGTCAAAGAAAACATAATTACAGTAGGGCAATTGCCATTACTTTGGGCACCCGTGTATATATATACATATACATATATGCGATATTAAACCGAAGTTTAAGACAACTTTTAGACTAGGCCTAAATACCTAAATATTAACAAGGTAGACAAGTCGTGAGTGTCACTAAATTAAAATAATAATACATTTATATTGTAACAAGTTACAAGCTAGGATGTAACGAGTCACGAATTATAGCTATGACAAATGGAGCAACACTCACAGATCCCCCCTTGATGAACTCCAACACAAGAGCTCGAGCGCCGACATCCGCTCTCCAACACACTGCACGATAGACTAAACGGCGCTTTCAACCGACTAACTGCGCGAGCATCGAACCCATGACTGGCCGGAAACCAAAGAGATATGTTCCACACGGCTGGGTCAAGTTACGTGTTCCGCCGCCGAAGAATCTAGAAAAGTCTGGCTGTTGCCCGGACCTTCTTTTGTTCTTTATTATTTGTTCCCACCATGTTTCCCTCTCTTTCCTTTCCCCTCTCTCTCTGTAGATTCTATGAATGGTATATATTGGGACGCAGATAGTGGATAAGCACTCAGTATACCATCGGCTGACTGAGGTGAGAACGGCGACTTAAGGGGCGAGATCTTTTAGATAACATTCAAAATTCCCTTTCGGCGTAATGGGGGGATATTATGTCAAAATTTAGTTTTTTTATACTTTAACTTTGGAACTCCATGCGCTTCTCGCAGTTCATTGAAAATGCTGTCGCCTTTCTGCCTTCTCATGCAGGCTCTAACTAGATTTAACAGGGCCGTTTGGCTTTAATTGATTATTATAGATAATTATAGGCTCGCCGTGGAATACTTTACGTCTCAGAATTACCACCCGCCTCTTGTTATATTTGTTAGCTTACGTATCAGTTAAGGGGTTGTCTTGTTATTTAGTCTAATGTGGGGCACGGGGCACCTGTATGTAAATTTGGGGACTTGATCCACTGATAGGTTCTAGGCGTTGTTACATTGTTGTACATTATGTTGACCTACATTTGTTAGAGAGGGAATCTAAAGTTAACTTCTTGTTATGATCAGTAACGTTAACATATTAGTTGGGAGTTATATATATATATATTTATGTTATGTTTAGTGACTAGGTTGGTTGCGTTTGCTTTTAAGGCGCGACTTAGGGTAACTTCTTATGTTGACGCTAAAGGTAAAAATCTGGAAACATTTGTTAGGAGCAATAATGGAATTAGTGCATTCCAGGTTGGGGCATGATACATTGAACCTATAGCCATAGACCTCCATGATGATTATTAATATTTTGATACTTGAGATTTATGATGGTATCCATCATGCTTTTATGTTGGTTACATTTATTGCACTTAGCATTGTTGTAGGCCTTCTAGCATTGTAACGTTCATGTATTCCATACCTTAATGGAACTATTTCTTTACATGCAAGAGGTTCGCGCTTCACGCGGTATTATTGTATCTGTGTACTTATTATATACCCCTTTTATTGTTCATAATAAACATATCTTACATTGTTACAATCAGGTAATATTCTCGCCTGATTTTCCAGTAGGGGGGGGGAGCAATATTTAGGACCCAAACTACAACCAACCGAAATTAATTGAATATTGGACTTACATAGGCTTGATGACTTCCATGATGACTTCATCAACACTAGGCAAGAATTTGATAATTACATCTTCTTCAAGTGGAGGTTTATAGAAACATTCTTTAATCTCCTTCAAGTGACAATTCGAATAGGCTGTTGAGACGTACACCATACTCTAAAGACACCAAATGATCAAGGTTATTAAATAAGACATTCTTAGGTTATTTTAAACTTACAAAACTTGGGTACTTGGGTATAATTCGGAGATTCGTCAACTTCAAATTTTGATTTAAAAATAAATGACGGATTCGTCAAGTACGAAGCTAATGTAAAAAATAAATAATATATAAAATACAAGTCTATTAATAATTTATACATTATTTAATTTTATCCTATCATAGGCTTATATCTTATTTTTTAATTGAAAGTTGCCAATCATGATTATTAATGTGAATTCTTTAAGAGTTTGATATTTCTTATCATCTTAAACATAGTTCTTAGCTCTTAGATTTTAACTAAATGTTTAAAAGTATTAATATTTGCTGACTATTACTATAAATTATGCTATTCACAGTTTGGTTGGTAAAATAAATTTAAAAATTCCACATATTCATAGACGTTGAACTAAGAACCATCAATTTATTGTACTAATTTTCAAGCCATTGAAATACCTACTTAAGTCCAAAAAAATCGTGCATCACTCGATAGTTAATGTCTTAATTAGAATCGTTTTTTTTAATATGTGGTGGCCTTGATGGTAAATAACGTAGACTGATAATATTGCGCGGTGCATAACAAATAATGTGTGAGAGAAGTCAACCAGTAAATACAATAGAATGTATAGTGGTACACTGATCAACGATATGAATAAATGTTTTTGGAGGACACGTCCTCCTTTTAGTTGAATAGCTATAACTTTAGCTAAACACGTGTTTTTTTTTGTTAAAATACACTTGTTTTGTAGAACAAATATTTAATTTATTCGATCAAGAAACCCTATTGGTTACACCCTACTTATTTAAGTTGAACAGTTCTTTAATTGAATCACACACACATTTTTCACTAAAAAGTTTTTTATTTAATCCAAACAGGCACTCCTTTCAGTCAAACATATATCATTTACATAAAAGGTAGTAATCTTACCTTTAATTATACTACTGTGGTACAATTTATAAGCTGGTGTCGTCTTCTTATAATTAAATATTATATAATTTGAGAAGCCGGTTTCCGGTAGTAGAAATTACGAGGAAATGACAACTGATTTTGACAAACGACAACTCATTTTAATGGTTAGGAGTCCAGAATGTCGGGAAAAATAGTAGTTTTCTACAAAAACCCAATTTTCATAGAACATTTTCAGTTTTTCATCATTTACTTAATCACAATGCAAACCGTTATTTCCTACATGGATGTAAATCTCTAAATAAAATAAATTTTTTGTCTAAAAATAATAGCTCAACATTTATTTGTTGGTCCGAACACATCATGATTTTCTCTTTGTATGTATATCTCTCTTAGAATGCTGGTCTTAACATATCTAAATTGAAATGACAAAACCGGGGAATCATTTTTTTTATTAGAATTTTGCTATCGTTAACTCTCATTTAAATCAATAATAATGAGCATAATTTGACAAGTAAAAGGTTAAGTTGTTAAGCTCGTGAACAGATTTTCTACTTTTGTTTCGCGCATGATAAAATAATGTTTAAATATGTTTAAGTATGTATTATAAGCTCAAAAACATAAAATGATATTGAAAAATTTTTTAAAATAGTCATTTTGACTATCTAATTATGAGTTTTGGTGTTCATTTTTTACGAAAAGTGGGTTTTAATGTTAATTTCATGCTAATAATTGGTTCTTATGTTAATTTTACGAAATGGTAAAACAATATAAATACATTAATTAAGCTATGTTTTCATTTTACCGCTTAATTTTGAAGATATTATATTTAAAAGTACCCCATCTATCTTTTCACATTCTTACAAATACATTAAGTTCAGTTATGTTTCATGTTGATACTTAATTTTGAGGAATTTCAAAATACCGCTATGCTTTGTGTACAACATCTATATTTTCACCTTCTCTCTCTCTCTCTCTCTCTGACACACTCTCTCACGCTCTCACACACTCTCTCCCACTCCCTCCCATCACACACACAATCACACACAGATTATAACACAATATATCTCATATAATCATCTCTAATTTTTTTCTTGCACACTTTATCCCTCTCTCACACACACTCTCTACCCTCACATACACTCTCTATCGCACAATTTCTCTCACATTATCTTTGTTATACTCTCTTTAAAACTCTTTTTCATTCAAACACTTTCTCTCTCTATTTCTAATGCTCTCTCACTATCTTAAATTCGCTCTCTCTCAAAATCTCTCAAACTAAATTTAAATCACTCTCATTCTATCTGAATCTCACGCTTTCTATTTCACTCTCACTCCCTATATCTCAAACTCATTCCCTCAATGTATCTCTTTATCTTTCTCTCAAACTTCCTCTCTCTAATTTTCTCTTTCTAAACTCATTTCTTCCCATCTAATTTTATATCTCAATTTCTTTCTCACACGCCCTCACACTCTATTGATCTTTCACACAATATCACTCCCAAATCTTACACTCTACCTTTCTCTCTCTCTCTCCTTCACACACACACACACTCACACACACACTCTCTCTCAACACTTTATCACGTATCCTCACTAATAGATTTTCTCTCTCTCACAATCTCTTACTTTATCTTACACACACTCTTTCTCTCAACTTTTCTCTCCTCTCTCACACAAACAAACACTCTTTCCCTCTTTTCCCAGCATGCATCCCTCTATCACATACACATACTCTCACTATCACTCGCTCACACTTGATCTCTCTCAATTGCTTACTCTCAGTCTTTTACACTCACTTTCTCACACCTCACACTCACTTTCTCACACTCACACTCACCCACCCACTTACACAATCACACCCTTAAACACTTACACTTTCATTTTCACTATCACAATTTATCACTTCCTCTATCATATCTTATAAATAATTTTATAAGCCCGTTATTAGTAATAAAACTTACGAGGAAATGGACGAACAGATTTTGACATAGAACACTCATTTTAAAAGTTATAGGTCCAGGATGCCGGTAAAATTAATGGACAAAATCTAAAACCCAATTTTCATAGAAAGTTTCCCATCTTTTCCTTTTGTGTGGGTAGTGACTCATCTGTACAATCTTTATTTGTGTACATCACCATAGAATCCATTATTCGTGTATATTTTTATTTCGGTAAATGAAATATTTATTTTTTGTTAAAAATAACAGCAGTTCAATTCTTACTTAAGTTTATTTATGCAAATAGATAGAGTGCTGGGAGAGGGGTAGTTTTAAAGTTATCACCTTGGTGTGAAGGGGGGAAAATATATTTTTTCATTAAAATTAAATACCAAAACCTTAATATTCATGTAAAGTCGATAGCTTTTGAGGACTAAACTTTTGACTTGAAAGTCGAGTGAGGGTTTATTATAATAATATATATTTTCCCAATGAAATATTTCGAATACAATTTAGGGCAATAATCTGAAGCCATCACTGCAATGATCACTCCTAGTGTATAATTCAGGGTAGGCAGAGCGTATCACTTTGAGAATCCAAACACTCTTAATACACCAATAGTGATATTATAACATAACTTATATATGCTATATATTCACGCCATTCCGTTGATACGGGGTAGCCAAGACATTTTGCATATAGTTAAATAAAATTATTCGTACTTAATCCATCCAAACTAAACTTCTCCACACTTCCCTATCCTTGCCTAATCCATTTGCTTCATTAACATCCATACACCAAGTCATACATGCTCTTTTATTCTTAAAACTCTTAGTGTTCATTATCATAATTGTCAATAAATCAATTCTTGTGGACTAGTGAATTTAAAATAGAATGTGAATTTATTATTATTGAAATAAATATAATTTAATTAGTCTTCAGGTTTTTCTACGACAGGCTGATATTGATGTCAACAAAACTAATGAAACCCTAGCTTCAATTATTAATAGACTTTGTAAAAAAAAGATTATATTTACGTCATTTATTACGTAAGAGTGGATAAAATTATAGTGAACTGAATTAAATTTATATTTATTAAGTAAAAAGTATCTAAAATCCAGCTCCGTGATCTATTTCAGTAGGCAAAGTTTCTGCTTTAAACATGTTTGGAAAATAGAGCACCACAACCCACCAAAGACACAATTTTAGAGACACTGTGTGAAAAGACTAACATCTTTGTCCAGCAAAGAGTATAACTATCAATTGACCTTTTTCAAAGTACCTTAATTCTATATATTTGATTATATCTCGTAAACTATTGATTTGATAAGAATAGATTTTAAATAAAATATTTGTATTTTGAACAGTACTCCTAAGCTATTTCGTATCTCAAATAGTCTTGGGGATACGATCAATATTTGAAATTTATACTAATGCAAATTACCTTAAGATTCATTTTTATAATAAAATGAGTTTTAAAATTTTATTTAAAAAGCTAAACAGTACTTAAATGTGAAATTAGACAACATTTTTAGAGTGGAATTAAGAAAATTGATTTTATCGATTTAGTAAACTACCCTGAGAAAAAAAATTGAAAATCTGGCTCCGTTAGATTCTTTTCCGTGGTTTACACATAGTTTCAGCTTTCTATATCATCTAGAGGCTTCTGGAGGCTGCAGTAAGACACACACACACACACCCTAGGAAACTATATATATATATATATAGCCAAAACTACACATATATTTTGTTTGAAATAAAAGTAATACAAAATCCCTATACACTTGCATCCTGAAAACTATGCTAACACCATTAAATTGTGTTCAAAGTTTTGGAGTGCAGTGTTGGGAGAGCAAAGTTGTTAAAGCATGCGTGTTCAACAGGCTGCATAGGAGTAAGGCACGTGGCACTACACACCTCAACATTTGGAGCATGGCAGCAGAACATAATACAATTAATAGTAAACAACACACCAGCCCATCTAGGAATGGGAATACGTTCTGAGGGTCATCATTAACGGTCCTACATGACAGATAGTGTTTTCCATTATTTCATTGCATTTCCAGGCCCCTTGCTCCTATGTAACTTTTTTCTTTATTATTGTCTTCCCTAACCCCCTCACTCTAAACTAATGATAATTAATTAATTAATATTTAATGATTAATAATGAGATTGAGAGAGAGTTTGAGATAGTGAGATTGAGATGAGAAAGAGTTTGAGTTAGAGAGTTAAGAGAGTTTGAGATAATGAGATTGAGATGAAAAAGAGTTTGAGTCAGAGAGTTAAGAGAATTTGAGCTAGAGGAAATTTGAGAGAAAATTTGGAAGAGAGGGCGCTCAAGAGATAGAACGTTATATAAAGAGAGAGCTTTTGAGAGAGTGAGTTTTAGACAGAGCTTAAGAGAGAGTATAGTAAAGATAATAATGTGAGTAAAATTGTGTGATAAAGAGTGCATGTTAGGGTAGAGAGTTTTGTAAAAGATAGAAATAAAATGTGAGAGGGAGCATTAGGAAAATATTATATTATAGAGAGTGTTTTATATAGTGTGTGTTTGTGTGTGAGAAAGGAAAGGTTGTGAGAGAGTGTGAGAGAATGTGTGAGAGCGTGGGAGAGTCTGATAGAGAGAGAGAGAATGTGAAACTATAGATGTGTTATTCAAATATTAAGGTTACTATGCAATATCATTCCCTCAAAATTATAAACATGGAAACATAACTGAACTTACTGTATTTGAAACAATGTGAAAAAATAGATGAGGTAAACAAAACATTAATTTTAAATATAATATCCTTAGAATTTAGTGATAAAATGAAAAGATAGATTAACTTATGTATTTGTATTGTGTTACTATTTGCCAAAATGAACATCAATACCCTTTATTTGAAAAAAATGAACACCAAAACTCAAACTTAGATTGTTAAAATAGCTATTTTTTAAACAATTTTTAAGATCATTTAATAGTTTTTGAGCTTAAAAATTATAATACATACCAAAACATATTAAAAAAATTATTTTATGCGTGAAACAAAAGGTAGACAATATTTTAATGAATTTAACAATTTTACTTTTTTATTTTCGAATTATGTTCAATACTATTGATTTGAATGCTAATTAACGATAACACCACTCCAATAAAAAAATAATGATTACCAAGTTTAGACATTTCAATTTAGTTGTGTTATGACCAGCATCCAAAGAGAAATATTCATCCAAAGAGAAAATTTTGATATCTTTGGATCAACAAATAAAGATTGAGCTATATTTTTTTAAACAAAGAGATATATTTTATTTAGAGATTTACAACCATGCAGCAAATATCTGTTTCCATGGTGATTGAATAAAGAATAAAAAAAAAAAATTCTCTGTCAAAGCCGGGTTTTTGGGGAAAACTATTATTTTTCCCGATATCCTGGATTCCTAACCGTTTTAATGAGTTGTCGTTTGTCAAGATCTGTTCAGTCATTTCCTCGTAATTTCTATTACCGGAAACCGGCTTATCAAATTATATATAAAAATATGACTTGTAACAAAATGTGTGGAATAGAGCTGAGTGTAGCCTAGCTCTCATAATTAATAATACAGCCATAAATAATCTAATCTGTATCTATCTGCCAAATTATCTAATTGAAGCCAATAGAATAAGAAAGATGAATATTGCTACCATTTATTAAATTTAAATTGGTCATACATGACGCTGTATACTCAATTATATTCTGAACAATTTTACGATTAATATATATTGCAATGACACGTTAAATGTTTTTTGGACAGAATTAAATTAACTAAGTCGATTCAAGAACGATGATTGATTTTGTATTGTAAGATGAGAGACTGAGAAGTTAAGTATATAACACTAAGGCTATGTGTGGAGCTGAATGTGGAACGGATCACTTTCTAGTGATTTCAGAACTTGAATAAGGTAGACATTTTGTGAGGAAGCAGCACAAGAGTAGTAAGCATGTAAGAGTGAAAGTGAAAAGGTTGCAGGATAAAATTATGAGAGCGCAATATGAAAGATTGTTGGTTAAAAAATCAACTTTACAAGAGCATGAATGGAATGTCGAAATAAATGCTAATGCTATTGAAAATGCTTGGAACAGAATAAAAGAGGCTTTAGTTGAATGCGCAAAAGTTGTGTGTTGATCTACGGTGGTGAAAAACTTAAAAATAAATTAATGGTGGAATGTACAGGTAAAAGAAGCTATGAGAGAAAAGAAAGAATCATACAAAGGAATTATTGCTGTGAATATTGAAACAGTACGTAAGAAGTTGTGGGACATATACAAAGAGAGAAAATATTAATTCATAGAAAATATCAAAGGAGAGTACAGATCAAATTAGATTAAAAGAAAGATAAAGGATTCAGAATGATTTTGAGGGTAGTAAGAAGTTGTTTTGGATATGGGTAAAGAGAACGAAACAAGGAGTGCAGGAAAAGACCTGTGCCATTCAGTATAAACGTGCTGAGATGATACGGGAGTAAAACGGTATAAAAGAGCGATGGAGGAAGTACTTAGAGCAATTGTATGATGAAAATGTGGATAAAGTGGCAGAAGATAGGATAAATGTTAAACGGAGTGAACGAATTAATTAGGCTGAGATGTTTAAAGCTGTGAAAATGTTAAATAATGGCAAAGCTGAGGGAGTAGATAGGATCACAAGTGAAATGTTTAAGTGTAAGGTATTACTTGCCAGATTTTATGAGTTGTTCATTGTGTTTGCTGGGATTTCGAACGTTCCTAGTTACTGGAAGAATGCTGTCATCGTTCCTTTGTATCAAGGCAAAGGCAGTAAGAGTGAATGTAAGAATTATAGGACAATTAGTTTGTTAAGTATTCCAGGCAATGTTTGTGGGAGAGCTTTAATTGAGAGATTGCCAAAAAGAACTGCTGGCAAGATTTGGGGTGAGCGTTGTGGTTTCAGGCCAGGAAGCGGTTGCATGGACCAGATATTTGCATTGCAACAAGTGATTGAGAAATGTATGTCAGTAAGAAATAAAGTTTGTTGTGCATTTGTTGATCTGGAAAATGCTTACGATCGGCTGAATAGGAGTATGTTATGGATTCTTCTTAGAGAGTATGGTGTGGATGCATGGTTAGTAAATGCGGTTAAGGTGGCGTATGATGGAAGTAAAACGTACGTTAAGGTGAATGGAGCTTTGAGCAAATAAATTGACATTGAACAGGGAGTTAGATAAGGTTGGGTTATATCTCCATGGTTGTTTAATAGTTGCATGGATATGTGTATGAGGGATGCTTGTGAGGATGCGGTTGATGTACGATTGGATAGTGTGAATGTTAGAGTTATCTTATATGCAGAGGCTGCCATATTTATGGCTGAGGAGGAAAGGGATTTGCAGAATTATGGCCGTCTTTAGTTACAGGCCGGAGTGTTAAATGTGGCAGATCCACTTGTAGTGACGTCATGAGACCTAGCGAGCTGCTAGTTCTTAAGAATAATTGTGTGAATAATTAATGTTTTCTTCATTTAAAAACTAATGAGTCATTTTGAACAATACCAACAATTAATCTAAACATGTTTTGTTTGCGTATCATTATTTTAACAAAAATACTTCAGAGGTTAAAAAACACAACAAGTAAACATGTAAATAATAGTGTTAAATAAATTTGCTAGGTAAGGATTATGTACAATTCACAAACAAAATTAGAATATTATAATGAAAATTACAAAAGGACTCTGGCTTGAAGCCTAGAAAAAGCATTCATTGTTGCATTAATCCAAAATTATATGGTTCAATTTCCATGTCCAGGTATAGTTCTTTAACACATATTTTAATAAAATTGACAATGTTAGTAAAGTAATTAACACTTACCAGCCTTGGGAAATAGAATTTTGAAAAATAGCATTGTAGGGTGTTTAACTTTTCTTTTTCTCAGAATAAGAATTTTCACTGCGAAGTTTATAATTTCTGTACTTGATGTAGTTAATAGGAATTACATTTCCAAGCTTTGACGAAACCAAAGAAAATAATTCACGCAAGGAATTACCGCAGAAAAAGTTGCTTATTTTGTTTAGCACTTTGTCTAACTACCCGGTGGGATTATACGCTCACGTACTAATTACGTTATAGTTTTAGTGTTTAGGAAGGCTATATTCATAGGAAGTGTATCCACGTTTGCGTGAAGGGTGAGTGAAAACTATTTAGAAAAACCCTCATCAATAGACCCGACTGAGATTCGAGCCTCAATCTTCCCGTCATCGGCAGTCTAGTCTACTGCGAGAGTAGTGCCTTAGGCCATGCGGTCACCGAAGTGGGTACACAGGAAAAGTTTCTTCTGATGTTTGTGCTGAAGAAACTTATTTTCGAACTTTTATCATATTAAAATCTTTATTATAGAATGTTCATTAACTTCAATCCTCAAAACGATCGTTGATGGACTAAGTTTAGTTAGTCCTATTCTGGTAATATCATTGAAATAGTTAGCATCTGTATCATACCCTAATAAAAAAAATCAATGGATTAACTTCGTTCCAAACTAAAAGGCTCTTTGTAGTACGCATAGCCACAAATATACACAGCTGAGGATTCTGGAATCATGTTGACTGTTAGTCACTAATCACATCCAAAAATTTTAATCTATTGTATGTTTTGCTATATGACGCAAAATATTAGAAGCATGAACCACTCATAATTTCAAACCAAGTATATTACACGAGAAACAATTCTCCCACACAGTAAACAAACTAAACTAAATCAGCAATACTGCACGTGGCTGTGCTGTTGACTGGTCTCAGCGCAGTGTTGCCAAAACTTCATTATTCCGGCTTGTAACTAAAGACGGCTGTGGCAGTGTGCATAAAATCGTTTGAGTGTGGCAACGGATATAAGTGATCTTCGTATAAATGTCTCCAAAACTAACTATAGATTTTAGATAAGGATGGATCAGGAAATGATTGTCATCTTAGTATAGATGGAAAACTGCTCAAACAAGTGAATGATTTTGTGTATCTGTGCAGAATGTTCTGTAGAAATGGATGCATAGATGTTGAAATTGATAGAAGAGTGAATTCATCTCGGAGAGTAGTTGGATATATGTGAACTATTTCAAAGAATTAGGTAGTGTTAAAAGAGGCAAAGATGGCAGTATGTACAAATCTGTTATTGACAATGTTGTTTTATGGATGTGAAGCGTGGTTTTGTCAGGAGAAACACAAGACCATAGTGAATGCGGTTGGAATTAGGTATCTTAGAAAAGTATGCGTAAAAACTCGTATGGACATTGCCAGTGATGGATGATTGCTAAAGGAGTGTGGTTTAGAAATGAATCCAATAGGTCAATGTTAAATAATTGTCTTATGGTTGTTCAGGCATGTTGAGAGGATGAATATGGATCGAGTGACGAAACAAATATATGAAGTTAGAGTGTATGGATCAAAAGAAAGGAGCAGGCTATGTAATACGTGGCTAAATGATATAGATGAATATGTGAAAAAGAGAAACATTAAGAGTTTTAAGATTGAAAGAGCAAGTATGGCTTGGTTTACAGACGTTGTTGAAGCGAAGTAAGTATGCAAGGCTAGGGAATTGTGGATAAAGTTAAATAGGATGGATAAGTACGAGTCTTTTTGTGCTAAATTCACAGTTTCTTGCCTACCCCTTAAGATAATGGTGTGATTAAGTGTTAATTTATATGTATATATATTTATAAAATTAATCTAAAACACAATTAGGTGTCTTATAAAGGGTCCTGACTTATACTATGCAATCACCAGTGGGATTATTGTTTTGATATTTGACTTTAAATCCAAAGAAATAACTAATTACAATTCCTTTTCATTATTATAAATATTTAGCTATAACCTATAGCGTATAGCACGATAACCTTGAGAATATTAATGTTGGTTTTTTAATACGATACCTCACTAATACTAAACCCAATTAGATTATCAACCTGAAGTAGCGGCGACATACCAAACAATTTTTATGTGAAAGTAAATTGGAAAAAATTATACTTGTTAACATAAACGATTATATACATATAATATTTTAAAATGTTACCCACAATTTTAACAAATCACACAATATTTTTAATTCTCACAAGAATCTAACTGATTGACATTTATTTATTTATTCCTACACAGAGAAAGATGGGAAAATTAGTAGAGAGTTGTTCATTTATAGAGTCAACTAACCTTGAGGTTCACACATTTCCGACAAAGGTTAATTGTCTCAATGGTACCTATAATGTTGATAGGCACTGCGATGTTCATCTTTTCATCAAATTTGACAGTAGCAGCCAAATGGAAGATAATATTTACTTGTTGAGTGAGCATCTCGTAGTCCAACGGACTAAGACCAAGATTGGGCAATGAAATGTCACCTGACACCATCACAAGCTTTTCGTGAAAGATTGGATTTGTAGCTTTTAGTGAGTTGAAAATCTGACAGTGAAAAAAAAATGGAGTCATTAAACATTTAATTGTATTTTGTATCATATTGCTGTATCAATACATGGATTGGGACATTAATAGCTTTTAATCTTTAATTTGGCCGTAAACTACCTAAAAGGTGTCTACACTTTCCTGTGATTAAAAACTTCTTGAAACCTATAATAACATAAATATATCTTATGTAATGCAATAGTCATTATAGAATCAATTAGAGATATATTTATCACATATAAAATTCTTCAGTCCTAATGTAATTCTAGACAAGAGGAAAATATTACCCAAACAATAAAATTAAACTTAAACGGTACAAACACAGAAAGGTATTTTAGCATGTGTATATTCTTAAATTAGTAAGGCATCCAACTTGAGGATTGTTCCTGGAAAACTTGAACAGATTGGAAAACAAAGTATATAAATTTGTATCTTCTGGTTTTGTGTAAGGCTTGCATTTGGTTTAATATAATATTGCTCTACAACTTGTGGTATGGTTCAAAGAAAGTCTATTTTTGATACTATACATGATTGATATGTGTTGACACACGATGCCTCCCTAGCAATAACGTTATTGGTGAAGTATATGGTAGTTTGTGATTTAAAGTAGATATTACGTGGTTTTAGTTATTGCTAGCTTTTGTTCACGGCTTGACCTAAGTAATAATCCATTTTAAGAACATACCATTAAAACAATAATGTTTATTACCCTAGATATTTTAACTCTCCCCACTGAGAAGAACGCAGTCAACATAGTATTAGGTGAGGATGATTATGATTAATACTTTTGAGATTACTAAAGATGTATTTGCAGGACAACAAAGGCAATGTAGAGTATTATTGTCTCTACTTAAAGTATGTTTACAAAAAATATTTGTATTAATATAAGGAAATAATGTAAAGAGATTAATACAAAATTTATTTTAAAAATACGTTAGTGGTTTTACCATAAGGAACGAGAAGATATATGTTGCTGCTAGAACTAACATTGGAGCACGCAACATACAGTTGTCCGTATAAGAAACACTTTTCATGGAGAGAAACGCCTGCCATCTTCAGTTTTTGTCCTTTAGCTGTTTTGATGGCGATCGCAAAGCGAACCTTGATAGGAAATGGCAGCTTTTTAAATTGGAAGGGCAGGGCTGATTGAATCATGGGGATTCTTGGTATCACGACTCTTTCTCTCAGAGCTCAGCCGGTCACGAAACTCACCTCCATGATAAAGTTTGCAGACTGTCCGCTGGTAAGCATATCAGTTCTGGTACCACAAAATAGTCTTTCTTAACAGAGGATAAATATTGGAATGAATAAAATTGACTAGCTCCTCGATATCTTTGAAAAAACACAAAACTGGCGTTTATCTAAAGGCACCTTACCTTCGCGCTCTGATAAGATGCCATTGCCAAGTTTCAGTAATATATCTGTAGTTAAAATTGTATCTATTGTCTCCACACAGGCGGGTGTTTATGTTTGTCAAGAGGGAAATATTCTAAATGTCAGAGAATTTGTAAGTTCTTTTCAGGCAGTCGTTAATATCGTCGGCTCTAGTGGCTCTTTAAATTACCTCTAAAAGTTTATTGGAGGTTTTCTAATAACAATACGGTGATAACTTACATGAGCATATTATTGTTTCTGAGATCTCTCAGAGATCTATTTAGAGCTTAAGTTGTTCTATTTAACTTTTTACTCTCGTACAAGTCAATAATAAAACAATTTTTCATAAATTTTTATGTTGATCTTTGCTTCAATATGTTTCACTATTAGAACTATTCAATGGTATTTTAAAAATTGCATTAGCTGGTCTGCCTTCTTCTAACAAAGTAGCTTTTATGCCTGTGTGAGACCTGAGCTTAACCAACAACAAATAAACTAGATTATTATTTCCACTACCTTCGGGTGCATCTAAATATTTTTTTTGTAACTGTGTCTAAAACATTCCATAATATTTGCTTAGTACGGTAATTTATTCTGTTTACAATAAATGATTTTTTTATATTAAAATATTTGTAATAAAAGTGGCTGGTTGTATGTAGTTTACCTAATGTGGTTCTATAAAATAAAGATCTATTCGAATTTTCAGGTTAGAGAAGACCCTAGTCATTCATGGTTTTGTTAAAGAGAAACCTTAATATTTGGTTGAGTTCAGTTAAACATGCATTAAATATTCATTAATTTAAGTCCAAGCTGTCTAATGGTAAATTCTTTAAGATTTTCTGTAAAAATCTTCCAAAATACTTTTTTTTTGTGGATGAGCCAAAGTTCAATAGGATCTTTTGAATTTCAGGTGACAGAAATTTACAAAATAACAGCAAATATCTGAGCGAGGAAAATGTGCTACTCCTTACTGCTTTTGGATCTTTCTGAAATATTTTTCCAGGGTGCATCATTCTCTTAGTCTCCGTACTTTGCAAGTTTATTTATAGGATGACTTGTTTACACCGTTCACGGGACGTAAACTTCCAAATCAAATTTGACCTTTTACTATGTGACGGGCTAATCTCTTTAACCCCCTCACATAGAAATATAGGCTATTATTACGAGTTCCGAAATATAACACAGCTTATAAACACCTTGTGAAACTGCTTTAGACTTACCAGCTCACGAGTGTTGCTTTTCTGGTTGACCAAAGACATCCGATTCAAACCAACAAACAGTTCATTTTGATCAGCCCAAATTTAAAAATATGGGCTCCGTCAATCCTAAACAACTGAGACACGCGCGCATGCGCGTTCATCAGTCGACAACTAGATCATCGTTCCAGAAGGGTCTAGTGATGTATTGGCTTCCCCTTTCCCACATCCATTCCTTTATTTTGTGTTAGTTTTGGTTGGTATATACAGGTATAAGCTATATTTTTGTATTCTATTATCCACTTCACGAGCTATTAGAAGTTATTTTAGCTGCTAGTCAACAACTTCCAGATGGTGGATCCAACGATCACCACTGCATGACGTAGATTGGGGATGATATGTGGTATAAATTTTGTTGTACCTTTTGTTTGTCTCATGCTTGGGCTTAAAATTAATTATGTGTCGCTCTTAATAAAGTTTTCTTGCAATCCCGGATATGACTTTAAATTAATTTTTAGAAATACTTATTTTTGTTGTAATTAATGTGGTTACTAGTCAATTATGATTATAATAAAAAGTCACTTGGCGACCTATAGAATCATATTTACCTGAGGATCTTTTTGATGCTCTTAGCTATTACAATGCCAAATTAGTAATAAGTTAGTGTTCATTTTACTAAAATCACCACACTTGGAGACATGAGACTCGCGGCATTTACTTAGTGACCTAATTGGTAAGCATTTTTTTATGTCGTTGACATTTATCTGGCGTGGTGTGCAACTTGGGGTAATCTGTAGTGCCAGGTGTGGCTAGTGATTCGGTTTCTGTATTATGAGTGCTTGGCATCTTTCGGATGCTGTTAGGGCTAATGGCCAGTGCCATTGTTATTACCAAAATTAGATTTATTTTGAGTGTTTAGGTTGAGTTTGTAGTTGTAACTAAAATAAGCATTCCTGATTAGGAATAGGCCCGACGTTTGCCCATTAATGTGCACAGAATCCTCCTGGTATATGTCTGAAAATAGTCACGCTTAGCCCCCTCTTCCCGGAGTAATTAGCTTCCACAACTTGGGACTCTAGTTCAGTTTATCAAGTTATGTACGTAAATTACATGGTTGCAGCCATACCTCCCTAAATATGAGCTTGGTTTATTTTATTAGCATTAGTATTATTATAAAACTTTGGGCCTCGTTAACGAGACACTTTTCTTGTTGTGCTTTCAATGAAGGTCAGAACGTCTAAGTTTGTAACTCCACTAGTTGACCGCTATTTCTATTTCATAGCTACTTGATATATTTATACTGTTTGTGATTACTTTCGTTTTATAAATATATGAATTTCTCTTTAAGGAGTCACTAGCTTTAGGAAGATAAAAATTGTTGTTTTGCAATGTGGTCTTGTCCACTACGTAACGTTAACTTCATTAATATGTTAGGTGTATAGTGTCTGAATGCTGAACTTAACTTATTGGGCCAGTTATTAATTAGCTTTAAAGAGGCTGAAGTAAAATTTAGTTCCAAGCATTAATTGATGCTTAAAATGTATATCTTTAATGCGTGTTAGTTAAATTAACATATGCACATTAAATACTAATTTGTTATGTAAGCTACCTCCCTCTCTCCAATTCTTTCTCAAACTGATAACAGCTATCGTTGAGTGCTGTGGCAGTGGTACCTAATGGTGCAATTACATTAAGTACTAATCTCAAATAATAACACACTGTGTTATTCGGGTGTACGGTACATATCCGGCTGAGGGCATCGCTTATTATTACTCTGGGGTTTCCCTCAACGGAAACACTTTGATTTTGGGACTGACATTTCTTATCATTCTAAGTATAAGCTAAATTTAAAGAAGGTGGATAATGTTGTATTACATAGGCTCTTCTGGACATCTGTGACGTTGATTATTGTAAAATATACTTTTTTCCTTGATATGGACAGCTAAGTGCATAATATAAGCTTCTTTATATTTATTTTTGAAAGATAATACTCTCCACAAAGCCTCAGGTGTACATTAGTTACTGATGTATTGTCGAAAGTGAAAGTTTTCTATTTTAATTAATTAAAATGAGATAACCATCTTCTTCCCAAAACAGTATTCAAGTAAATTGGAAAGCATCGTATGATCTGGGCGTTTAACATATTTTGTTCTTCTCAATGTTACGTCTGTGTAAGTTAATATCTCATTTTACAAACTCTTGTCTGCTATAAACGTAACTACTTCGCTAGTAGTCAGCGTATTATCTCACCCTCAGGGATCGCTGGAAGTCCAACTTTCTGCATGAATGATTATATTAAAGTTTGGAACATAAGGCGAAAACATTCTTTAGGGCTGTTATAAACGACAAATAGAAATTTTTACTACTATGTAACATGTATTGTAAAGATGTGACCAGGTCAATATTGAGAGGATGAGGAACGTTAGTGCAAAGCGTCAATCTTAAACGCCAATTCAACAAATTATTAGAAACTTGTCATTGCTTGTGTCGGTAGGCAACACACTGCCAACCAGGTGATACATATGTCCCTGAACTTTAAACGTTGGCATAAAACCATCTTTGACGACCAGTTTAACAATTAACGAAATCATCTGAAACGCGTTTTTGTAGGATCGAATTTTCATAAGAGATTCTTTATGCTGAGAATATTAGCCTTAAAGCACTGAATGCTATGATTCCGTATAGGGCAACATTTCCTCTAGTTAGACATTTTCTTGTTGAACTCATAAGCCTCTCGAGCCACCCTTTAATATTTTAAAACCAAACAAAATTGGAATATATTTGCTATCGGGGCTAAACATGCTGTTTCATCGTTCCTGCAATCAATATTGGTATAGAATCTCACTATAGAATTTTCTTTATTAATCCATTTTATTAATGTTGGAAGATATTTGTTGATATTTTCATATACTTCGAGAAATCTTACAGAATAATCTTCACCGAATTTTGTTCATACGCAAACAATATGAGATAATCTTCTTGAGGGCAATTCTGTTTGTCTCTCAGATGAATGACGTGCCCCGTTCAGTGAAATACGAAATTACTATTCGCAGAGGTATCCTTCTCTCTCTGAGAAACATTTAGCTCTATGAAAGAGGATAGGTGAGCTTCTCTCTCTACATAAAATTACTTGCGCCTCTCTGAGAGCAGTTTCCTTCCCTGGTCAAATAAAGCGAGCCTCTTGCTTTTTTGGAAAGTGTTTCTCATACTATACACAGAGAGGCGAGCACCTTTCTGGACATAAGTACCTAATTCTCTTTGAGAAGCATAATTAGATCTATCTTTTGAATGATGAATGTGTCTCTATTGACTTATGTCTCTTAGCTTTAGTAAGTAATAACACAAGAAAGTATTGAGTTTCTCTTGGGAATCTTAAGTAAAATTAAATCAATTTAAATCTAAAAAATTCTAAAACCTATCTATGTGCTGTACCATACCATATAAAAATGATACAACTAAACATAACTATGTACCTTAGAAAGCAATAAAAAAAAGGTTATATTAATAAAATATAATCATTATACCAAAAAATAAACCTAAAATTACCTAAATGCCTTAATGCTATAATAATATCAAATACCTTGAAATTTACTTTTATGTCAGCGTTGATTGCTAGTTCAATAAATAAATATATTCTGGTTTTATTGACAAAAATATCCTATGATGCAACACACAAATTGAGATTTCAGTAAATAAACACTTGCTCACTTTATCGAAAAAAAAAACAGCATGACACGACACAAGAATTTCAATTCCAGTAAATAAACACAAGAAAACTTTACTAACAAACACAACTTGGCGTGACAAGCACATTTTAATAACCACAAAAATTCTTTTCGGTTCAACAGCCGTTAGATTTCTGGACTTTTTCCGCAAGTCATTGATGAATAATAAATTTAAGATGTTAATTTAATACAATACAAAATAAAAAAATTGTTAGGATATTAGACAGATGGAAAACCATCAATTCAATGCCAGGAGAGAGGCCAGTGCCTTGTTCTGATACAAAGAGAGTATTTAAGGGGGGATCCCCACACATTCTATTCTGTTTCAAATCCACTACGCTTCATGCTTGTAGAAAACTTCAGTTCCATCCCCCCCCGTCGTTAATTCAACTATACGTTTCGTCGCCTGTAGTGTTGAATGACTGGCAGGCATACATTCTTTCCAAAAAAAAAGATTCCCTCAACACTGCCCAACTCGCGGGAAACAATAAAATACCGGCTCATGTTTGAGAGGCCGGGGCTCAATTTCAAGATGATACATAGCTGAAATAGTGCTCATTCAACATTCTTTTAGTTTTTACACTTGTATAATATAGTATATTATTAATCATCAATAAAAGTATATTAGATTGGTATTTTTAATCAAGGTGTACTCCTAAAACCTTGACATTTTGCATTAATTAATAAAATAACTAATTCTAATTGAAAGTTAATCAAAGTAAATCATTAAAATAAAAGGTCCAGTAAATTAATATACGGGTAAATCTTTTAAATTGTTTTAATAGTAATTTATTATAGACAAAATTAAAACTATTTTGAATAAAAAAAAATATTTTTACATTAACATTATATAAAAAGTTTTTACTTATAATAATTTAAAATTAAAAAGGATTGTTGGTAGGAAATGCACCAACATTCTTCTGGCTAGGATGAAAAAAAATTTAATGTGAAAAGTATAAAGTGGAAAACCACCCCCCACTGCGTTTGACGTGGTATACTCTAATTCTCGTAGTAAGAAGAGGTTTAGAAAATATGAATAAATACATTAAAATAATTGTGGTCAACGTTGATGGCATTTTACTTAATTATTATTTTAAAGGTTGGCCTATTTATGATATTTATCGAAAGTTAAAGGTGTAAATCACATTACTTGAGTTATGAAGAAATCAATGTAATTTTACTAACGTTTGTGACTGTCATTTACTCTTCTTACGATCAAAATTAGAGTATACTCAACCTAAAGACAATACATGTATAACTTATATTATATAAGATTTAAAATACTTTACTAAACAATTGTGAAAAAGTTAATACATATCCATGTGTGTTTAATTCCCATAGTATTTACAAAGTCCAGTGCTTTAGCGTTAAGGAAAGAACTATAAATAAAGCCATTCACAAACTAAACACTTCTTTATTTATTAATAAACAAAAATCTTTGTAAAATGTCTAATCTTTAAAAATATTTAAATTAAGTATTGGAAGCTAATGATTAACTAATATTGAAATTAAATCTAACACTATAAGATTTCCTTAAATGATTGAGTAATGTTGTTTTTTGGGTTTCCTATTGTTTACAAATATCAAACGATGGTATGTAAAAGTGTAATTTAAAAAGTAGTTTTATGATAAAATTAAATACATTTTAGATCAAGTCACGTCAACCATATAAGTTAACAATAAAGTTAAAATGTAAACGTAAATAATATGGATGCAATAGCTCTTTGTTACAATCGCATATAATTAAAGCAAGTAGAGTTAACTAAGACAGGGTTGTTATAATTATATCCAGCCCAAAAATCCCCAGATGGGTTTTATTAAAAATAACCACTTAAAAAAACAACAAAAAAACACCTATTATATTTTGAATACAAAGCAATTATCTAATTAATTTTTGAAAGTAGCTCGTCTATTTCCCTTTTAACATTTAAAATATGATAAAATAATTTAAATAAAATTGTAATAGATAGATTGGAAATTGAATTAAACATAATTACATAGGACTATATCACACTATGTTAATGAATATTTTAGAGAATACACATACAATTTAAATTTAAAACTTTCTTTTCTAAGAACCAAATCCTACTAGCAAGATTGCATGAAAGTTTTATTTTAAATTATGTTCACCAATGTCTATTGTATGTAATTCCTTAAAAATAATTGATTTATATAATATAATATTAATGTTAGGCCTACACGTTATTTTCTTTGTAAGGTAAGTCTAGGCACTAATTAATATGTTGGAATGATTGGTTGGATCAGAAAACATACATAGTATCTTTAATCACACCATAACAAACCCAATAAAACCTAATATACGTTATAAACCAACTTTTTTTTTAAATAACCCGTTTTTTTTAACCCTGAGCCATGAGCTATTCATTGAGAATAGAATGGTTTTAATTCCTACAAAGTTAAACAATCAAAAATAATAATTCTAGTGTTGTACTTGCGAGAGTGTGTGTGTGTGTGTGTGTGTGTGTGTGTGTGTGTGTGTGTGTGTGTGATCTTTCTCCTGCCCGCAATTTATAAGCAAAGGGTATCCAAATTAATGTATATACTCAATCAAGCTCGGTCATTTTTTGCTTTATACAATTAATATAAAGAGTTAAACAAAACTCAATAATGTACGCATGTCTTTACTCGCAACACCATACTTTAAAATTAGCAGGATCAATCTTGCTTAAAGTAATTATAGGTTTGAAAAAACAAATAACTTGTACAGTGCACCACACATACACTCCCTTATGGGTTACTGACAACCAATTTATTAAAATTAGATTCCTAATTGTAATATACTCTTGGCTAGTTACTATATGAGAAAGTGTGTAAGATTGTGTCGTACTATTCATTTTAGTTTACGTGAAAATGTTTATAAAGTGATAGTTTTCCATTAATTTATCACAATAAAAATACTGTCAAAGATGTTTCCAAGCTAGAACAAAATATTCAGTTTTAGTAGATATAATAGAGTTCTGATAATTTACAACAAACAGCCTATTAAAATAGAAAATTGAAGCGTTTACTCAAATTGAAGCTATACCACCAAAAAAAAACTAATGCAGAATTTTTGTGTTTGTTCTTCCTTGGGTATTATATATCAGTGGTGGCTCACTCAAGAGAGGGAAAACTGGGAATTGCTCTCTACCAAGAGTTTATTTTAATAAATAGGCCTACATTAATTATGAGATTGTTAAAATATAGTGCATTAAAGATGTGTCGAGTACATAAGCTACCTTTTAAAACCAGGTTTATGATTTATATTTCAAATGTGATAAGTTCTATATACATTAAAATATCCCCTTAGTGTCCTATTGAAAAAATCAAATTCATACTAGATTTGATATAATATATGCAAGGCCAAAGCCAGATAAATATTTAATCACAACTACCTTATTTACTGTTTAAAAATAACAAAATAAATACAAGGAATGATCTATAACTAGTGGTATTGTGATTACCAAAAAAATCGAATTTGAGATTTCGATAAATGCCAACCCTTGAAACAAAAAACATGTTTTTCGCAATGCTGTTTGTCTGTCCGTCTGTCTGTCCGTCACTTTTCCCTTAGTACCTTTTTTATACACTTAAACTTTTTTAACTTATTACATAACATTTAAAAATGAATTTGATTTAATTTTTACCCTTTTTAATATTTTAAGTTACCTTAAATTCTTCTCCTGGACAAAGCTGTACTTCATGCTAGTAATATATAAAAATAAATGGTACGGCGCACCGCCCAGACTTTCTCTCTCTTTCTATAAACTCGTAAGATTTCTGAACGGAATAATGTACATTGTATCATCACCACTCCACATAAGAACATGCATAAAATAATATACAATGATATAGAATCAATGAGAAAAGAGGCGCATCTTTGTCCACCTAAGAACATTTCAAACAGTTTAATGTCTTCCACAAGGGTCAACACTTCGTATTAAAATTTCGATTTCTGGTTAAAATTTTAACATTTTATAAGGTGTTGCAGATCTTCAAGTCATCGCATTGATATTTAATTATTCATTTATACATTTTGACCAATAAAAAATGTAAATATTGACTATTGAGTCTAAAATGGAGATAGATCATTGCTATGCAAACATTTCTCCTAAGAGCTTTAAGGAAAAATAACATACTTTTTTAGATACTTATATTTAATTACTCTATGGCATTGGAGAATTATTGCGTTAAGACTTAAGTAGTATATGTTTACAACTAAAGCTCACAAAATTGTATTAATATATTTGCAAATATCTCAGAAACTGTTGCTTTTATAAAAATATATGTCAAATAAAAGTTTTTTATTTCTAATAGTCCTACAATTTTGCAATGATAAGTTGTTTAGTTTCTCAAATAGTTGTGGAGATACGGAAATTAACGCTTCTGTAAAGTACCCTAAAAATCATTTTCATAGGAAAATGAAAATAGCCAGTTTATTTATAATCTTAATCAACGCCTAGATACGAATTTTAATCAAAATCGTTTGAGCAGATTTTGAGAAAACCAAATTTTTCTCTTTTCGCCCTTCAGTAAACTACCCTTAATTTTAAGTTTTTATAGACACACAGACAGACGGCATTGCAAAGACTATTTTTTAGGGTTCGGGGGGTCATGAGACGTCGACATCCATCAACATTTCAGGTTAGTTTTTTTTACGGTCGCAATACTTAAACTTTAATGTCCAAAAAGTTAAAAAAATTATATAATTGCGTATAGATTGAAAGTTATTGATTTTATAAAAATATGTTTCGGATAAAATATCTGTATTATAAATATATATACATATTTGTAATGCTAAGTAATTTCATATCTCAAATAGTTTCGGAGCTATTATAAAAAATGTTAATTTACGCATCAGACCGGAGCCCTTAAAGCCATTTTGCCGAAATATTGAGAGTAGCCATTTTGTTTGGAATATTTATTAATGTTCATAAATGAAATTTAATCAAAATCGTTAGAGCCGATTTTGAGAAAATCGACTTTTTCTCTTTTTTCCCTTCAGTAAACTACCCTTAATTTTAGGGGTAGATATCCAATTCCAAAAACCCCTCGGGGCAACCCTATGAAAACCCTAGATATCAAGTTCAGCTCAATCGGTAAAATAGATTAGGCTCTAGTTGGAGGTACAGACAGACAGACAGACGGAAATTCAAAAACAACTTTTTCGGATTCAGGGAGTCATGAAACGTCAAAATTCATCAAAATCTTGAGTTCGATTTTTTTGACGATCACCATACTTTCTCTACCTTTAAGATAGAGAGAAAGTAAAAATAAAGTGAGTTTAGGTGTGTGTTCAGAAAAATCTAAGTCCCTTCGAGATAATATAAAAAATTGAAATTTTGAATATATTTAGAAGGACCATCTCATTTAACGAGGAAAAGTTATGAAATTAGAAATTTAAAAATTGGGCTCCAGGATTTGAGGGAGGGGGTTAAAATAATAAAGATGTTTTAACTTAGGTAGAAAGACTCAAAAATAGGAAGTGTTAAAATTTCAAATTTATGAGTGAAAGTTGAGCGGGAATTCTAAATTGGAACTGCCATAGTTAGCTTGGTATTGTACAAGGAGGACTTATATAAATGCTAACAGCCGGATGTTGAACGTCCTAACTTGAATAGTTTGATTTAGTGTAAATAATATACCAGCCTGCTAGTAAATTATACCTGTGAGATGATTTCACCCTAAACAATTGTTTTAAATAAGTCTCTTCTCCAGCCCCCTCCCCAGTAAACACAATATAGTATTTTGTCACAAAAGAATGTCTAGTTATCTGAACAGTTATTATGTTATGATCAGATAAATTAATTGAGCGTTGAATAATGACGTTCATGTAATGGCAAAAAAACAACTTTGTTTAAATAATATTTGTTTAAAATAAATTAATAAAAATGCAGAGTGTTTGTCAAATCAATAAAAGTATGTAACATTAATACATATTTGTAGTTGTCAACACAAAATTGATATTTCAAATACATAAAAATGCACACAAGTTTTCAAAACAATAAATTAAAAGGGGGAATTAGTCATAAATGTTAACACTAAGTCAATAATACTATAAAAAAATCCGGATCTTATGGAAACACTCAATTTTTGAAAAATGTCCTTCACTAATTAAACTCCCTTTAACATTCGCCCTAATCTTTAGTTTACTATTTTAAATCATCAAAAATATATTTATTTACCTAATGATCTTATAGTTTTTAAAATAAAATATTTAAGAATGTCTTAGAAATTAACAAACACAATATAGCTATTGACATAATTTATTTGACATATTTCTAATCAAAAGAGGAGTGGTGATTTTCCGCTCAGAGACCCTCAATGTATTGATTCATGTAAAGTAATTTTTTTGAAATGAGAAGAAAAATATGCAGATTTTAAAAAAAAAACATACAAGTTAGCACAAATAGATATTTGGCATTTTGATAAGGTTGGCCCCTCTAGTGAGCACAACACCTTAGATAAGGCCCTGCTCGATGTTCTGTGACTTTATTTTTTAGCTAATTGTCTTACTAGCCGTTCGGGCTATACACATTTACTCCCGCTAATAGGGTAGAGGTGATGAAGGTAGAATGTAGGTAAAATGTACCTGCACTTTCATACAGAAATAAAGGGATAACATTTAGAAAAAATACCTCTTGAAAGACCGGCTACAAATTGAACCCTGATCTCCCCTTTGCCAGTATATATGAGCCTCGCATTTAGTTTACTTGCTCACTAGTGCAGCCATGAATGATATTAGTTGAGAATGTTATTCCTATTCTCGAACAATATTTGGTTTTGTGTTTGTGGTGCTATCTTTATAATTTAACTTTACCTTAATGCTAGCAGTTTTGTCGACTTCACTATTCTTGGAGTAAAGTGTTCGCCTCAAGACCCAGTGTTCGTAGGTTAAAACTCCACCGGGGTCAAAGGATTTCTTCCAAGTGATAAAAATTCATAGCATAACTTCTTTTGGAGGGAAAGTAAAGCCGTCGGTCCCATGTCGATTGTGGTATGTAAGATAACCCTGTAAGATTTGTGATAATGTCTTTCCCGGCAAAATCGTTAGGCCCTTTCAATCTCACTCATAGAAATTCTCGTGTGCTTATATAATCAGTTTGCTTATAAGGCGCATGTTAAATACAAAAATAAATAAAACTAATAGTTTGACTCGTTCTTTACTCAAGCAATACTATTCAAATTATATCAAATTAAGATGTTTAACACCAAACCAATTATTGCCATTAATCTGGACCTGCTTACTATCCATTTGATTTATACATATTTAAATTATAATAACCGAATAGAGCTAAGGAAAACATATATTTATAGTAAACGTATCCGCATTTGCGGGAAGGAAGCGTGGATAAGCGTTTAGGAAAGACCAGCCCTCGGTCCACGTGGCTGAGATTTGAACCCAGAACTTCCAGCTACGAGCAAACCAAACAAGATCCTGAAACTTACCTCGAGCACCCAACGATTCAGATCCACTGAATAATTGTTCGAATAAATATCTCTTTAAAATATTGATTAGTGTTGTGATCTAGGATAACATTTTCTTACGAACTTAATAGTTCTTAACGTTGTGTGAAATAAATTATAAATATTTCTAATGCAAAGTTATAAATGAGAAAACATGTGTTATCGTTATTATTATTATTATTATTATTATTATTATTATTATTATTATTATTATTATTATTATTATTATTATTATTATTATTATATATTAAACTATTAGGAGTGAATATGTATTTATTATTAGCTAATTTAAATACCTGTTTCATACTTGATAGAGATCGAATTTAAATTTTAACACCGAGGAATAGCTATTTCATTTATTTGTTTGGAGTTTTGTTTCAAGTTTTTACCCCAAAATTTTATTTTTTTCACTTTAGAGGGTGGTGGTTTTTTGTTCTCCATGGGCACTGTTTTATTTAAATTTATTTTATTATTATTATATTATTATTATTATTATTAATATTATTAGCACTACGTATTACTACCCGTTCGGGTTATACGCACTTACGCTAATGTGTAATGGTAGGGTGATTGGGAGATGAAATGGAGGACCTACAGTTTAACAGTGGGATCGGAACCATGGTGGAAACCTGGCATTCCACACATTCACAAGTTGTGATTAATACACGTCTTGTCAGAGGTTAAGGAAGGGTTTGGAAATAAGATAAATATGTGCCGGGACCGAGCATTGAACCCTGGACCCTCAGCGCAGAAGTTTCAAACTAGTTTTCATAGTGAAACTTGGTAAATTTGTTTGAAATGATCACAAATATATCAACACAAAAGGAAAAAAAACTATTCACACATGGAATAAATATATAAAATAATACTACTTAAAATGTATTGCATTTTCAGAGCAAAAAACAAACAAAAACATTAGAACTTTTATCACTGAAGAAAGTCTATTTGAAAACAATTTTGGGACGTCAGTCACAACAAACCATCACGGTACTGCGAGGGGAGCTAGCAGTCGTTGAGCGGTGGAGGAAATGGCTTCAAGATATATATATACAGCAACCGGCGGAAGACTCAAATTAAAAATCAACGACATTCTCTTTTAAATAATACAATACTTGATGTACTGTGTCAGAAAACTGTTCAGGTGAAAAGGTATTAATATATGGAGGGGGTGAAATAATAATGGTTTACATATTTTCTTAAGATTATTTTTAATTAATAAATAGAGTTTTCTTAAATACGACCCTTGTTCAAATTATTAATAAAAAAACATATTTTAATTTATTTTTTAAATTATAATATATTCATGAAATAGCCAAAGAAACAATCTTTTTGAAAACAAAGACATCAAATTTTTGAAAAAGTATTTTGTGCGTAATCATGGAAGAAATTTTATAAAAATAAGTTAAACAGAGAACACAGATTGATGACAAAAATATTGATATTACTTCGAGCAACAAATCATTTGACAGGGTTAATAATATTAACTATATATTTTAAATAACTATTGTATTTAGTTTTTACACTACACCAAAATAATTTTAGAAAGAGAAAATTTAATTTCAAGTCTACTAACAAATATTTATTTTTATTTTTAAACATCATTAATTTATTGAATATGTCTTTTTTTTATATATATTTGCTCTACAAACTTATACCTACCATCTTTGAGTGAAAAGTATTTTTAAATTCAAAACAAGTTACTTATATTGATACGATTTTTTTAATATACAAACACATCCTTTATAACACTTTATGTAGAGAAGAAAGAGCTATCCACATTCTCTAAAATTAAATTAAGATAAGTTCTAAAATCTAAGTAATTACTTATTTGAGTTTGGTGCTAACAAAATCAGATAGATTAATAATATAACACTATTTAAACTTTTTTTATTCATTTGTGTATTTCATAATTTATTTTAATGTAAAGAAAACAATTTTACTAATCATTAAACGGTGACCTGGTGGTCTAGGGATAAGGTGTCGGACTTCTGTGCTGGAGGGTCGGGGTTCAATCTTCAGTCATGGCACAGATTTATCTGATTGCCAAACCCTTCCTTCACCTCTGACAAGATGTGTATTAATCACAACTTGTGAATGTGAGGAATGCCAGGCCTCCACCATGGTTCGGATTCCACGTTAAACTGTAGGTCCTCCATTTCATCTCACAATCACACTACCATTACACATTAGCGTAAGTGCGTATAACCCGAACGGTTAGTAAGACGCGGTGCTAATAATAATAATAATAATAATAATCATAAAACAAGGTTCGTTTGAAGATACTATATTTTTTTATATATGCGATAAATACGTTTGCTTTGATGCTATAAAGAGTTTAGGCAAGAGATTCTGAGAGCATTTAGTAACGTTTCAAGTCTCTTAATATTTCTATTAAATTTTTAAACAGAGCCATATATTTTATGACAATGGGATTGAGAGTGTTAATTTACCCTCCGTTGGCCCTAAGAGGTACTCGATAATGATTCATTTCACTGTGGTTCAGCATATAAGTACATAAGATAAATTAATATTATATTAAGTCATAGTAAGGACATTTAACTATGTATCTTAATACTCACCACACAGTTTAATAGTTTTTCTTTCCTCTCTTCTGGGGACTTCCCCCTTTTTGGTCGTATTATAATAAAAATTTTCTTGGTAGCCGGACAGCTTCTTAACAATTTTTCAATTAATAGCTTCCCCATAAACCCAGTCCCTCCAGTGATGAATACATTACAATCTCTGTAGAATTCTTGAATTATTGTACCTTTATTACATGTTTTACTATCTATTTCTCCAAACTTACTATCACCTAAATGTCCTGTTTCATTATCCATATTATAATGTATCTCTTAAAGAACAGTTTTTTTTAATATTTTCAATATTTCTCAGAACTGTCAATATTAGTACACTTACTTAGCTCACCCAAGACTACCTCAAATGTAACAGTGATGTCCAATTTATTGGTCTTAGTATTACCTACATTAATTTAAACATTGTATTACGTTGCTATTTTGTAGTACACAGAGGTAAAACCATATACAAGCAATAATATTATAGTGATTTTAAACTTTAGATAAACTGACTTAAACTCTTATTTTCAGGGGAGATATGCGAATAAAACTAAGTCAAAAAGGATCGTACCAAAGAAGAATATTTTAGTATTCAATTCCTTTTTGAAAACAATATTAACAATCTATATTTTAACTAATCCCTTAGGCTAGAGGAGTTTGGAGTATTATAAAATTCTTAGCAGCCACAACCCCAATAGTGTTTTAAAAAAAATCTTTACATATCTAAGGTGTATTTTATATTTAAAAAAATCGTGGTCATATCATGTTTGAAACATCATTAAGAGTAACTACAGGATAAATACTTCCGCCACTTTCTTCCATGATTTAACAATAGTGGATTACTGCTTTACTGACCTAAAACCATTTTGTCACAGATATTCTGGAACGATTAGGTCTCCACATATCCGCTTATCAAACAATGTCAAAAGTGTGTTTATATATATAGACACTTGTACGCTTTTAATATTCACTATCTAGTTTATATTATGGAAATTAGAAACGTGAAGACAATGGTGTGATAATCTACAAAAGCGAAAATACGTGCTAGCGTGTTAGTATAACTTGATATTGTTTATGAATAATGTTTACAAATTCAGCGTTAATAGCAATGACAAATTTATCTTACCATCAACTTTGACCCGTTAATTTGGTATTGGGCTATTTATTTAAAAATGTTAATTTGATATATTTTATACTATATTTAAAGAGCTAAGGTTATTAATATGTTTTATCACAGCGGTTCCCAAAGTGTGTTCCATAGAACATCTCCAAGTGCTTCGCGAAAAGATTGGAAATAAAAATAAATAAAATGTTACAAGATATCAAAACAATGAATTTGTGCGTCCATGAACTGTGTATAGGTAAGTATTGGGTAGAAATTATTTACAGACTGCACGCGGCGAAACCAGACAGAGAGACTAGAGGTTTCCAGTTAAGCCCGTCTCTCTGAGAACTTTACCACACTTTCAGATACGATTGTTAACTTCGACACCCTTCCAGAATTTTCTGTGAAGTTTCTATTGCATATTAAAAACTCTTGTTTCTTCGCACCTTCAGTCAGTTGAAGTTCAGTGAGTATACAGTCGAGAGTCGAAACAAGTCAATTAGTAGTGACTGTAATTTTATTTATTTGAATGTCGGAAAAGCCAACCTGGCATCAGAGAAATATGAGTGCTTGAATGATTTGACCTCAAATTCTGTGTTAAAAAAGAATTTTGCAAATAAAAAGGCACTATCAGAATTATGATGTCAGCTAAGAGACAAATTTGAAGTTTTGTCAGATAGAGCGAAAATAATCCTTCTTCCATGGCTTTCAGTAAGAAAAATTAAGTTTATATCAAAATTAAAGTCATTTAGAAATCTAAAAATAATTCTTGATTTTATTATACGATAAAATATCAACTAACAACTTTAAAAAATGCAGTTAGGTAAATAAAGCAATTTATAATCTAGGCAACTATAGTGCTCCGTGACAAATTTCTCTCCTGAAAAGTGCTCCGCGATTCAAAAAGTTTGGGAACCACTGTTTATCATATTTACTATAAGCATGTTAGTGTTTTATTTAGTAAACCTTTGTTATAACAAACTATTAGTGGATTTGATTTTAACTATTTAATAACGTTTTAAAATAAATTCTACTATATCGTGTGTATATTATATTGTGTACATTGATATTATTTTTACAAATATTTTTATTATTATTATTATTATTTAGCACCGCGTCTTACTACCCGTTTGGGTTATACGCTTAAGTACTAATTACACTAATGGATTAGGA
>CABFWO010003623.1:9107-22851 GCA_902155825.1 Timema genevievae
AAAAAAAAAAGACTTTGTTTCTTTTTTACTTTAAGAATATTTTTCTTTTGCATGATCGATATTGTCTTCGTTAAAGATCGATCTTTTGGTTAGTTCATGATATAAACGAGTTAGATCGATTATCATGATAGTATCGATATAAGGGAACTAAATCTGTTATACATTGTGATATTCAGCCTTGTGGGCATTAAAGGTAATATGTACTTGGGGACTTAAGTTTTTTCTTTAAACATGTCAGAACTTAATATTGATGATCTGTTATGGGTATTGTTTATATTACTTAATCTTGAGATTTCTTTTAATACATTGCGGGTTTGGTAAATATCTCGATAATTAAGGAAACTTACAGTTCAGATTAACTTAGGAAATTATTATTAAATTTTTAATCTCCTTTGAGTATTATATAACTTAATTTTTTTTAAGAACCTTTTGGTGCGTGTCAACGCCTATTTACTTGTCATTTTTATAGGGTAACCAGATATAAATTTAAAAAACTGCTCTCCCGCGTCTTAACAAAGAGTGAAAGCCATTATTATAACCCTGTTGACCATTGTGCTAGTTGCAATCAATATGTAGTTTTTTTTAACTATAAATATTTTTCATTTTTGTTTTAATTTGTTCAGATAACTATACACTTCTAAAATTCTCTAAATATTGTACAACATATAGAACTTAGGCTTAATATTGATGAATATCAACCAAATATGTCTTAAACTCCCCTCATATCACATGACAAACACATCACATGACATCATATCATATATGACACACACCCCTTAATCATGTACAAAATAAACCAGTTAGCCCTCATATATGATGATAATTTTGTTAAACTGTCTCTGAACCCAAAGGTTTTCTACTCGGGTTTCTCTTTACTCGTGTTGTGTGCATATGCTTTGAAAGGGTAATTTGTTTCAATAATCAAAGGTTTTTGGTGCATTAGCGTTTCATCCCTTTCCTCTTCGACTAGCTTGTTCAAGCTCTTTGCAAATTTCATTATATTCTAGTCAATATGTGCTTTGCTCACGCAAGGCTTAGCCGTGTGTTTAACCGAGGAAATTGTTCAACGTATAACCCATTTTGTATCATTACTCTGCCTATTTGGACTAAACGCCTCGCTCTCTCTCTGTGACCTGATATACATTACAACACACTCTCTCTAGACCTTTTAGTTGTTTAATTTGTTTTGCATTTGCATCCGAAAAGCGGAGCTTTACCAACTAATAGGATATGTATTAATTTGTAATATCATTTGTAACATTAAAGTTACATAGATTAAAAATATGTTTTAACTCAAAACTCAAAGGTTATAAAATATATATAAAATTCATTTTCAAAACACATATTCTAAGAGGTAATAGAATTAAGCTTATAAAATAGGTATGTTTTCCTGGAGTCAGCTTTCTATAAGGTTATTACTTTGACAGTAAGATCAAACATTAGTGAGAAAATGTAGACTTATCTCCATTACTTGTAAAAAATCAAAGGGAATTGTGAAGTAGACATATTATAAATATATTTATTCTATTCAATGTAATGTTTTAAAGGTGGAATGGAAAGGAAACCGAGACAAAGTTAATATTTTTTGAGATTATAAGCCAAATAACATTTTTCGGCCAAAATAAATAGATATATTACTTCAATAGATATATTTAGTTAAATTTTCTACATATACAGTTTTTGAATATCTGCTATGGACATAATTCTAACAGGACTTTCATGTGTATAACATTAGACTAGATAATTCTTTAAAATAAATTATTCATTTATTTTGAGCAAAAATTTATTTTCAATAAAATCTGTAAAAATACCCATTTTAACACTAGTTCCCTTATATCTAACCATAAGTTAATAAAAAAAACTTTTTGTACACAAAATTAAATGTGTTTAAAATATCTCCTTAGCTCTATTTAATTTTACCTTTGCCAACTAAACCAATGCAGTAATACGTTGTATTAGTTTTTTTTAATGTAAAATTTTAACGACAATTTTGATAAATGATGGATAATGGATATTATTATGAAGTAGGGAGAGATTTTTAGATATATTCATAGCTTTATGTCCTCTTGCCCCAATCCCAATGAAGACAATTAATGAGGATTTATCTTACACTACACGAGATTGCTTCATTGACCAAAGAAGAATTGTCTTTGGTTTTTATAGCTAGCCAGAACTCTAAAAAAGTCGGAGTAAATAAACATTTGGTTCAAACATATGTTCACGCTGGGCCTCCTTTGAAACCCCTTCGATCCTCAACAGCTACCCTGCCTCACAATTTGAGACACCCTGCTCTAGGAAACCGACACCTTGGTCGAGTGGTTAAAGAGGCCAAATACATAAATAGTTATATTGAATATGGGTACATTTAATCTCTAATTCTACCTTCATCATACCTACCTCACTATGATCACTATTCAGATAGTCTGGACGGGTATTAAGACAAAAAGAAAATAAGTCCTAGATTATTATTATTACTATTAACACCGCGTCTTACTACCCGTTCGAGTTATACTCACGCTAATGTGCAATGGTAGAGTGATTATGAGATGAAATGGAGGACCTACAGTTTAACGTGGAATCCGAACCACGGTGGAGGCCTGGCATTCCACACATTCACAGGTTGTGATTAATACACGTCTTGTCAGAGGTGAAGGAAGGGTTTGGCAATCAGATAAACCTGTACCGGGACCGAGGATTGAACCCCGGACCCGCAGCACAGAGGTTCGACACCTTACCCCTAGACCACCAGGTCACCTACAAACCCTAGATAACCTGAGTTTGACTACAGAAGGGGAACCCAGTAATATATTATTTGAATGAGGATTCTTCCTAGCTCTCACATATCTAATTAATCATTCGCACCTTGGGTTAGTATGTTTTTTGAGCAGCGTCTTACAACCTGTTCAAGCCATTTGCATTTAGCTATGCCAATGGAGTCGAGATGAGTATATGCAACCACATTTGCGTGAAGAGAGATTATTGAAAACACACCAACTGGAGTTCGATCCCTTACCATCTCATCACCAGTTAATAAGTATAGATGAGTATGAAATTGAGACCACGTACCCACAAACGTGGGCTATAAAAAGTTTTATTAAATTTATAGTGGTATTTTAAGTTAGGTTAGTTTTTTAACATCCTACAGATATAGACTAGTATGTATTAATTACACCGAACTTTCATAAATATTAACAATAAAAGGAAAACATTATGAACAAGTGAGTAAACCATGAGTAGTAAATTAAAAATAATAAACATATATTTTTTAAATCCTTTAAGAAATTCAATAAAAGTAGCTAAACCAAAACAACCACTTTTCTAGATTCCAGAGATCACGTGGCGCTAGAGTGAGCAGGAAGCTCAAAGAAACTTTCTGCTATAAATAAAGCGGATCGTTTGGTCCACAAAGAGGAAAGATGGTGAAGGATGAATCAAACTTGAGCGAACAACGAGTACAACATGAGCACCTGCTGCTTCAAGGAAAAATAAAGAGTTCACCAACTTTTTTATGACACTCGGTGTGTATGGCAGTTCGCCTAAAAATAGGAGGTTTAGATTTCCCCTTCCAAACGAGATATAGGTTTAAAAGTATAAATATTTAAAAATAAAAATAGATTTTATGACACAATCAAAAGACACACCAACACACATTTTAAGGCCACTTAAACAGGTAGAAATCTTTAAATGCTGTTCACTCAAGTACATGACTGTATGTCGAAACTTTTATATTACGAAGGAATTGATTCAGAGAGACCAAAAAGTTAACTCTTTCAAATACTTGGAAGATATGCTAACATATAGAAATGAAATTCAAGAGGTAATAGACTCAATTTATGCAGGCAGTACTTGCTATTATTCAGTCTATGTTATTCACGTCCCATCTTCTATCTCGAAATATTAAAATGAGAATATACATTATAATCCTATTAATTGTTATTTACGTATGTGAATCGTGGTCTTTCACTTTGTATCCAGATAAAAAAAATGAGTATTTTTTTTAAACAAAGTATTGAGAAATATATTTGTGCCTAAGAGGTATGAACTAACAGGAGAATTGATAAATTACAAAATGAAGAATTTTATGATTCGTATACATCCACAAGCATATGAAGGAAAATTAAGGCACTCAGGATGAGATGAGGTGGTCATGTGGTGCGTATGTAAAGTAAGGAAACCTAAAGATACCAAGACCCCTCGGCCGGTAGAGACTTTACTGGAAGGATAATTTTAAAATTGATTTAAAGGAGGCGGAGTGTCAGGTTAGTGCTTGAATGGACATTTCTCGAGATATGCTTGAATGTAGATCTTACGTTTTAGAGGCCACATCTTTCGAGTTATTAAGGCCAGAGAGCTATTAAGTTAATTACTGTTTACTTAATATTGTATGTTCTTAGCCGATGGGGCACTGGGTTGGGTTTGGAAGATCATTGGGTTTGATGTGTTTGCCCTCATGGCGACTGCCCTGACACGGACAGGAAAAGAGACTTCCCATCCCAGCCCGCGGGCTTTCCCTCGTCCGGTAAGCTTGGTAGAGTAGCTCCACGTGGCGCACCCCAGGAAACGTCAAGAAGGAATGCAAAATCTCTGTCCAGGTCGTATGTATGGGAGTGAATGAGGAGAGGCTCTCCTGTTTGCCACACATTAAGAGGTTGGTGGCTAGTACCTCCCCGGGAAGCTGGTCAGGCTACCTCCACAAGGCCCCTACTGGGAAACTCTGGCTGAAATACATTTTCAGGGTGATTCCTGATGCTAGGCGCCTAACCTCCTTCGAGGGGTTAACGTCCCTATGTGAGAGTCCAGCACTCACGAAAGGAGGAGGAAACTTCTTCTGAAGGAAGCTAGACAAGGCGTGTTTTACCTGCTGTGCACTGATGACAGGGGCAGGCACGTGATCATCGGTTCTTAAATTGCCCATTGCGCATGTAAAGTTCGTAGATACGCTCGAAGGACACTGCCATGATGAGTTATAATAATCTCGCAGGAGATGTTTGTTCGTTTGTTCCCCAGACAAGTGGACGCCTGATGGATCACTAACACGGCCGATGGGTTTACACTTTGAAAAGTTGCCGACCTATATAAGGTGTTAGCCTAGTAGGCGATGTTCTTAAAATTATTGGCCAATTTCCTGACGAAGTTTAGAAGTTTAAGCGAATAAATCAAGTCAAATGCTGTCGTAAAACTGTGATAGGTACTTGCGAATTTGGAAAACTATCAATCTAAACATTGCATTTGAAGAAGCTTATTATGAAAGGGAAAAAGATTTTACACTAAGCATTTTTACTTAAATATTTGTATGAGTGGAAAAATTATCAATCTTGTCCTACAGGGAATATTGATTTACCTGCTTCGATGGCCACACAATCTAAGGCATCATTCTCACAATAAACTATAAACTAGACTGCCGATGACAGGAAGATCGGGGTTTGAATCCCGGTTGGGTGTAATGAGGGTGGTTTTTCCTGAATGGTTTATCCACACCCCAACACGCAAATGTAGATACACTTCCTTCAAATTAAATCATCCTCATCCCCACCACATTAGCGTAATAAGTACATATAGTTACAGAGACAGGCAGGATTTATTTAACTCATCGAGGACAAAAGCTTAGTGATAATTTTTTGTTTATATATGAAATAAATGTCCAGTTCTGGGGAGCTGCGTGATGACGTAATCTTTTATGAAATCTTTCTAATTTAATGACAAAGACTTTTTGTGAATTCACAATTTTTTATAAGTCCATTAGTTTTTGAGATCATTTCATTTGAACGTTAAAAATCAGTGTTCACATTGGTCTTGTGTGACACTTAGCCACAATTTACTCAAAAATTTTACAACTTCCGAAAGAATACTCAATAACTAAAGATCTACATTTTCTAATCAAGATAATTATGAGTAATATCTCGCTATGCGTCCACTTTCTCAGGAGTGTATGATTTTACAGATTATCATACAGGGATTTAATTTAAAGTATACACTATAAATATCTATCGAACTGATGCACAGATCATTTGAGCATGTTTAACTGGGATTTTTACAATTGAGCATGTTCAAATGATTTTTATGAAATTTCAATCGGGATGAGTATGATTAACTATTAAAAAATACAATATATTAAGTTGATTTTTAATGAGTGTTTTAAAAATCTGCAGCAAAAATGTATGGTTCACAAAATAAAAACTATGTTATATGAAAGGGTTTAACAAATTAATATCATTGGATGTCCTCTTCACGTTTATTGGAATTGCTTTCATCAGTGTAAAAATCACTTTCCTCGTCTTATTTTTCACTGTACTTTTCTGTGATCGTTTCAAGATTTTCTGGGAGTGTTGGACCATCGTACCATTTTATGTAGAACCAGCAATTTTCCAAGTAACAGCCATGTTCAGAAGGATCAAACTATCCGTCAAGTTTTCTACACTATGCTCGTTTCCACAGCCATTACCATCACACTAAATTAAATATTTGGAAGAAGGTAAAGGAAAGGTGGATATAAAACATAAAACGGAACAAACACAATATGGCTTTTACAACGAAAGGGAGAACACAGTTCACACTTTACATTGCTGCCACTGGACAAAAAGGTAATGGCTGCCTCTGTAGAAAAATCTATCGTCACCGCCCAATCCCCCAACCTAGGTTTCATTCTATCGGAACTCATCAGGGAAGAGTGTGAAACGTACAACGCAACTTACTAAAACAGGAAGCCACAGTCGGTGTATAGTCAGGCAGCATTGTTGGAGAATGCCTTAGACTGGCGTTATTTTCTTCATAAATAGACTGAATATTACTTTCCTTACAGAGGAGTATCTCTATCCCATTTACCTTGGGTGTGTAGGCTAGTGATAGACTTAGCTAGAGTTAATTTATTGAAACATGGGCTATAAATCACTAATGTCAACCCATTTAGGAATAGTTATTGTTTGCTTAGTTATACTGTATTATGATTAATAAAAAATGTAATCAACAAAAATTATAACAATACATCCAGCGAATGTTCG
This sequence comes from Timema genevievae, assembly GCA_902155825.1. Taxonomy (NCBI): domain Eukaryota; kingdom Metazoa; phylum Arthropoda; class Insecta; order Phasmatodea; family Timematidae; genus Timema; species Timema genevievae. The sequence continues at coordinate 16,106 of CABFWO010003623.1, forward strand.
CAGTAAAGAACTTTCTTCTTGCTGTCACTTACCTACCGTCCTACCGTAGATGAGATATAAGGTGACCGTACTTCGCACGGACAAATTTCTCCAGCTTAGCTATCTCTTCTTTATTCAAAGTTAATTACTCACCTAGTTGGCTGACCATTTCTTGGGATTCATGATTCTTTTTAATGATTTTAAAGAGTTAAACTTTTCCTTTTCTTGCAAATGCCAGACAAGACCTTTATCAGCTCATCTCTTAGCTCCTCTGTGATAAATGATACAGTGATCGTCCTTGTGCTGTTACTTAAAAATACTCCTCAATTAAACCAAATCTTAGAGTTTAGGAAGTGTTTTTGATGGTGAACTAACAGAACCAAATCATCGGTGTCACTTGCTCTAACCAGGATATCCAAAGTGTCATTTTTCAATGTATTCGAATGTGTCTCAGTTACGTCTGATCTCCATAATTACAATCATTTATACCCCAAGCTTCGCCTTTCATATATACTTAATTGTATAGTGTTGCTTCCATCCATCTTTATTTACTTATAATGCACTATGTATTCGTAATATTGGGAGCATAAAGCCACAACCGAGTCACCGGTGGATGTGTTGTTATCAATGTAGCTGATTATATCTACCTGTCCATCACAGATTTTGCCTTAAAATGGGCGAAGAATAATCCTGAGCACGTGAGTAACCCCGGATAGATCAATGGTAGAGCATTGGCACGCCAAACCAAAGGTTTCGGGTTTGATTCCCGTGTTCGGTTGTCATTTTTCAATTTATTCGAAAATAAAGGTTTACGTTCTGAGAAATGTGTGTAATGTGACTTTCCCTCTTTTTACCCTGTACGTTTTATCTATATGTACAGTCCATATAACTTTAGCTTTTTCTTGGTGTCGAACAAGGGTCTTCAATAACTTCGATCGGCTTCTTCACTCCCTTCAGTCATTGGTAAGTGTCTACATTTAATTAGAATCGAGCTCACCATGTCACAGTGATCGCCGAAAGGTCAAATGAGCTGCTCAAGTACTGTCTGCAGACGGTATAAGCTCGATACACACACGAGCCATGTCAACACTTCATCATACTGTGTAAATATGACATCCCTATCTCATCGCCACACGCCTGACTGTAGATACTTACTTCGCGTCTTCTCTTTCCAGCACCTGTTTGTTTGGCTTTACGTCCTCCTATTCCACTCAAAGCCTTCTCTTCCCCTTTAGAACCAACCATCACACCACAAACCTCCCTCATCAAACTCATCTCAACGTACCTAACAGTATATCAGGTGTTGTAAACTACACTGCCTACAAGGGCAAGGTAAGGTAAGGTATAGTTTTCATATACAACTAAAAAAGCCACCAGATCTACTTTCATGTATTCATATGTCAAGTCATGTGATTTGTATCTGTCACTTTTGATAGATATTATCAATAACTATAAAAGAGCAATAATATTTTAGTATAAAGTTCTTTGCTAGCCGCAAAAAAGTATGGTTGTATTTTATTAAAAGTCCTTCCTATGAAAATTAGACTAACATAAATGACTGAAATGGGCTCCGAGAAAAAAAAATTGACAAATATTATTGAACTTTATTTTCCCCGAACTAAAGTGTGAGCATGTAAAATATTACCAAAATGTATGCCATTTTAATTTAAAATAATTCAAATAAAAAAATAGAGACAGTAGAATATTGAGTAATTCGCGAGTTCTTGTAATTGAAACTAAAAATATGACACATTTATTCAACACTATTTTCCTTGTCGGTGGATATTTTAGGTCTTTTATGGCGACTACTTAATTAAATCTTTTTTTAAATTGTGTGAGACCAAACACAACCTGCGAGCTTGTGTACCAGCCGGCGGACATTCAAAAGAGATTGGAAGCTAGGCACAAGGTCTTAATTGCAAACATTGACTGAAAGTGACTAATATCAACCTATTTGGAAATGATTATTATTGTTTGCTTACCAACACTATATTATCAATAAAATGTGTCATCAAATGAATCTAATGATACTCCCCTAGGATTACTATATAATTGACATTTACGTAACTTATTGAAATAACTAAATATATTAATAAAACTATTAAGTTTTTTATTTTGCGGTTGTGATAGTAAGATATATGGTACATGATATAATTAAATAAAAAGTATTATATTCACACTTGTGTCTTGTTATAACTGTCCACCAAAATAAAATAAAACCGTTTTTAAAACTTAAGAGAGAGTCATACAAAATATTAGTTTCAAAATAAAACTTTTTATTTAGTAAAAAACGTAAGAACACAACCGTCTTGACGGTTTGTTTGATGTCATCAACCTTCTGTTTTTCAGCTTGTTCGCCATCTTGATTTCAGGAGAGCAGGTGGCATTTTTAGAAGATCTCGTTTGAAAAAGAGAACCCTAGACGTCGCTTCGACAAAAAAAAACAACATTAAAACAGTTGTTTTCATAAACTCGTGTTACAATAATGTAAAAACTCTTAGTAATTTAAAAGAAATTATTTGTTTATGTGAAAGTTCTGATTGCCAAAAGTAACAACAAATCAACAAATGGTCATATAGATCGTATGGTTTGGCGAATGGATATCTGGTAAAGTTTACTAGTTGTTAGGTACCATCCACCTCTTCTACTGAGGATGACATAGCTTTCATTTCAGACTCCAAGGCTCAGTTATGATAGCGTTTAGGCGGCCAATGTAAGGCTCATGGGTTTGTACCCTGGTGAGAGATCAATATTGATGGATCACTTACTGTTAAATTGAGTTTTTTAACTTTCGTGTCATACTAATCTCCGGCGATATGCGTATTTTAACAGCAATAGTGAAGTAGGAAGGTGGAAGGTATAATTTAAAGTAAATTTAGAGAAAATAAACTCGTATTTTTGAGCAAGAAGAGTAGAAAACCTACCATCATCTTCAAAATAGCCGGATGGATCTTTAGCCCTGACCTTCCCATCGCCATGAAACCAAACTAGATGAGTCTGACATTAATTCCGCAAGCCCACCAATGTGGGTTTTGTTTGTATTGACATAACATTCTGGCAACATACAATATACAAAACACTTTTACCGGTTTTTCTCCATGTTTGTAAAACATAGACTCTTACCTTACATGACGAAAAAAATCTTCGATGTTCGAAAACTAGGTGCTTATGAAGATATTTTGTTCAAAGAAGGATGAAGATACTGGGTAGTGGATGATATTATGTAATTATGAGTTATATACCCTGTATTCACCATAAGCCATTGTTAGGCTAATAAAGGCTCGTAGATTACGTTGGGCAGGACATGAAACACAAATAGGAGAATCTAGAACAGTGTTCAGGGTATTGACTGGCAAACCCAATGGGAAGAGACCAGACCATTAGGAAGACCTAGACAAAGATGGAAGGATAACATTAGAATAGACCTGAAAGAGATAGGGTGTAATGAGGGGGACTGTAAAGAACTAGCTCAATATAGGGATAGGTGGCGTGCTTTTGTAAGTGCAGCAACGCACGTTCACGTTCATAATCCCTATTATACAATAAAGCTAAAAAAAATATTGTCAACTATTTGAACGATTTAATACAGAAATTAAATTCAGTTACATAAATTGATTACGAGTACGTTCAAAAGCAAAGTTAATAATGTCTTATTATAAGAGGGGATTAGGAGAATAGCTGAGAGGAAATGCATCCTCAATATCGCGGGAAAGAATGAGAGAAACACATTGACTAATCATATAAGGAAAGAAAGTCACCCCCAATACACCTGGCTGAGATTTGAACCTGTACCCCTCGTAACTAGTAATTCCTTAGGTTTGCGAACCTGGCTTTCATGCTACCCCTTGTGTGAAGTCCTAACGGATGTACTAAGCTTAAAAGAAATGTAATGGCGGGTACACACCCTTTGAATTTCTTCCTTCGTCAGCCCTAGCTCATGAGTATAAATATGCGGATATCCTGGCTGGAGAAGTAAAGCGTGGAGAGCCGAAAATTAAAAACGAATCACTTTAAATCATGGTCATATATAAAGTATGGCTTCGCCTTCATTTCCATAGAAATTACTTTCAAATATAAAAACTTTCTATCGGAACATCACGTTCAATGGGGTCTACTCGCCTCGAACTTCGCGTAAACGAGCAGTTTGCTCCAATGGGAGAGGTGGGGTCTAAAGCGAGGGGGATGGGGGAGGCTATTTGCACAGTTTGGTAAACACTCATATAGAAGAGACCACCGACACACACTCTATTGGTGGACGTGTGTGGCAGAATGTATAATGAAGGGGTGTATAAGAGAGACAGAGTATGTGGATGTGTTAGAAGGAGCTTTTGAGGAGGAAGGAGTAAAGTGTGTCTACGCGAGTAAGATTAAATCGTTTTAGGAACGGTTTAACTAATATACATTATATATGCAAGCATTTTGGCCAGTGCACGACCCACTATCATCTAAAACCAAAGTTTAGGAGGCTTATTTCTAAGAAAGTGCACCAGAATAAATCTTAAAACGAGAACCAGCAAACTAAAAGAGGTAGTAAAACCTCATCGGTGCACTCGATCGTGTTTGAACGTGAGTCTACCAAGTAAAAATCAACTTTATAATCTATTTTCTATAAAAACATAAGGAAATATGACCCAGGGTTGTGTTTACTAATTTATTTTCATGAATCTTCGATTACGTCCCCCCCTTTCTTTATGAAGTCAATTATTGGTCTGTAATTGCCTTGTTATAAATTGTTTAGCTAGCTTATTTTTTAATTCATGTGCATCACAAACCGATATGTGATGGTTATCCACAGGATCAGTTTTGGTAGCTGAATCAAATTCAATCAAGTGAAAAAATGAAAACCTGGACAAGGGAATCGAATTCAGGATCTTTGACTTTATGCGTCAATGCTCTACCATTGAGCTATCCTTATTCGTCCCGTATCCTGTGAAAGATGGTTCTGGATTCTGGAAGAAACAGGATAGCTCAGGGATAGAGTACTATCCGCTCAAAGCCAAAGTTCCTGGGTTAGATTCCCATGTCCAAGTGTTCATTTTTCACTAAAATAAATTAGCTAATATTTACTACCCATTTTTTCCCCCAGCACGTCTTAGTCCCCACTCGGGATGCACGCACTCATTTTGTTGAACTTTGAAAAACGCGTTTGGTTCAAAACCATGTTTATTTTTGTCTCTCGTTTGGGATGGACGCAATTAAAATGTACTTATGGAAAAGGGATTAATAAGGTAGAATTGAAAAGAAATGTACATGTATTTGTGGGGAGGGAGAAGGGGAAACCGTTGAAGATAAACTACCCTCGATACATCCATCTGAATCACGACATTCCCAATACCAGCAAACAAAACTAGACGAAACTGACATTTAGTACTCGTGCCCACTGATGTGGGTAAAGTCGTATTATTTTGATTATTATCTAAGATATTTAATTTACACACTGTTCGTTTCAATGCTAAGTTTTTATAGCTTTCTAACTTCTAGAATGATCTTATTTAGTTCTGAGAGGCTTAGACGAAGATATATATATATTTATTTACTAATTAGATAACATGATACACATATATATGAGTTAATCTTACTATCTAATTAGTAATAATCTAGGCTCTGTGGTTAGGTGTGTATCATAAACAGTTTTGTCATTGGTTAATTTTTTAAAGTACCGCATCTTACTATCCGTTCGGGTTATACACTTATGTACTAATCTCGCTAATGGATCTTTAGTGATTAGGAAGGTTACATTTGTAGAAAGGGTACCCACATTTGCGTGGAGGGAGAGTGGAAAACTATTGTGGATAAACCACCCTCAGTACACCCGACTGAGATTCGAACCTCGAAATTTCAGTCATCAGCAGTTGAGTCTACTGAAAGCCTTAGACCATGCGGCCAACAAACTGAGTACAATATTCATTACGTAAATTAACCAGGACGTTTTCGTTTCATTTAAAACGTTTCTTATTAAATGGTGCAATGCTCATGTTAAATTTGCAGGAACAGTTGAATTTTATTGTATTTTTTGCACCGCGTCTTACTAGCCATTCGGGTAATATACATGCATACTAATTACGTTAATGTATTAGGGATGAAAGAGGTCTGAATTTAGAAGATGTGTACCTGAATTGTCGTGGACGAAAAGCGGAAAACCATTCAGTAAAATCTGCCCTAAATCCACCCAACCAGGTTTCGACATCATCGGTGAGAGTTACACCTTAGACTATTCTACCACCGAAGCGGGTTTGAGATTACTCTATGTATAAATATCGAACGCATCTACTGAAGCAAGATTTTGTTTATTTTGAGGAAAAAAATATGTTTTTTTTGTCAAAAATAAAATGTAAAAACTTATAAGGGTCTACCTTTAACACATCCATTCTCTTCCATCCCACTTTAAAATCGAGCAATGAGCAATTTACCGAAAATTTATAAAAATTGGAAGTAAATATGAACACGGAAGAGTAAATACATTAAAAGAAAACTGATCTTACATTGATCGACGATAGAAAAAAAAAAGTTAGAACATATAAGAGTGGGTTTAGAAGGAGAAGAGTGTGGGGGTGGGTGGATGGGTGGGGAGGAAGCTTTTATGTTTGTTTGCAAGAAGACTATTGATAGGTGCTCTCTAGTGTACCTGTAGTCTTTACAGAGAAAACTTCTCAAGCACGCTTCGATCCTTCATTTGTTTGTACGTTTCACATGCCCTTTTAATGTCCACTGGTGGAGATCAATGAATGTTCGGTGTTGTTTACACATCTTCGTCGCTTCCCATCTCC